>QLPM01003749.1:0-17074 GCA_003314695.1 Albatrellus sp. MG142
GGTCGTGCTCCATTCCCTTTGTTCTCGTATCTGAACCTCTGCGCTGCTGATCTTTTACCACGGCGTGATCCTCGTTCGCTGCTCTGCTCAAGCCTTTGCACGCTGGCATGATTTGTTCATTGACGGCGACAGACCTTGACGCAGATGGAAAACTCAGGATCACCGGACCATACATTCCACGAAGCAGAGATCAGCGAGGTAGCCGGGCCTATACTCACTGAAAAGCACGTCGAATGGCAGTCGGGATCTCAAATCGAAGCCCCGGTTCCAAATAACCATTATCCGGGAAGCGGGACAGTGACAGACCCATTCGTGGTTGATTGGGACTTTGGCGATCAGGAGAACCCTTATAACTGGCCCAACAGGAAGAAGTGGGTTATTACAGCTCAAGTGAGTTATGGAGTCTCCTGATCTGACTGATCCCTGAATTATGGAAGTAGCTTGCGCTGTGTACATGGACTGTGTCTTTTGCTAGTAGTGCTTACAGCGGCGGAATCAATTTCATGAGGAAAGACATTCCTATGTCTAACGAAGTTGCTTTAATGGGTATATCTTTATATGTCCTGGGATTTGCTCTCGGGTACGCACCTTCGTTGTTGATTCCAAATCATCCCACCAATATGGCTTTGTATCAAGTCCAATGCTGTTCGCGCCGTTGGTGAGGTAAGGGTACATAGATCGGAGATCCAAGTGCACTAATCCTGAAGGATGTCAGATTTTTGGAAGGGTGTGTATTCTACTTAGGTCTGTAAGATCGGAATTGACCCCACAACGCAGCGTCTTGTGTTCCTGTTGACCTATCCCCCCCATATGATGTTTCATCTTGGTGGCGCATTGGGACACAATGTTACCACCATCTTGATTATCCGTTTCTTCGCAGGCATGCTTGGTTCCTCGCGTACTACCTTTCATTGCTCTGCACATCCTTTGCGTTTGACGCGATTGTTAATCCCAGCATTGACCAATTCCGGTGGTGTCGTCTCTGATCTATTCAACGCACGCGAGCGAGGCGTCGCATCCTCCATATATTCTACAGCACCGTATCTCGGTCCAGGTAAGGAAAGCGGTCAGTCTATGAGAGAGGGCGGTGGCTTAGGCTTCTTTATCGCAATGCCCGCTCCAGTGATAGGTCCTATTGTTGGTGGATTTGTTTCACAGAATCACAAGCTGGGCTGGCGATTCAGCTTCTGGCTGATGTTCATATTCTCTGCGGTTAACCTTTTAATCGGGGTGATGGTCATGCCAGAAACGGTATCTAGATTCTCCACCTACTCCGACATTTTGCCGTGCTCAGTCCGAGTGCATAGTACGGCCCTGAGCTTCTACGCCGACGGGTAAAGAGATTGAACATGGAGTCCGGCGGGGCAGTGCATTATGTGTCTGCGTACGAGATAAATGGAGCTCTGTCTTTTAAGCAGATGTATGTCAACTTGACCCGGCCCTTCCGTGAGTTGTACGCGTCTCGTGGTTTACTCTAACAGCTTACTTACACCGAATTTATTGTGCAATAGGCTTCATGTTCACAGAGCCAATTATCACATTCTCGGCTCTATATATGTCTCTTGCATATGCGATACTCTATGCCCAGTTCTCTGCCTTTCCTATTGTGTTTGAAGAGCACCGTGGATTCAATGCGGGAGAGGGTGGCCTAGCGTTTCTGGGACTTGGGGTCGGAATTGTCATTGGAGGGTGCCTTGCTCCTGTTCAGAATAAACTATATTGGAGAGATATGGACCGAAGCGAGTGGGGGAAGGCACCTCCTGAATCGTGATGCCTCTTTCTTTGCTGATTAAACCCACTGAATTAAAATTAGGATACCATAGCCGTTTGTACATTGCTATCTGGGCGGCGTTCTGTCTTCCTATTGGTCTCTTCTGGTTTGCATGGTGAGGATCTCCCTTTCTTTTTTAAAGAGTGCATAACTTTACTAGGACAACATTCCCATCAGTACATTGGATCGTCCCAATACTCGGGGGCATTCCAATTGGAATTGCGGTTGCGGGCATTCTCCAGAGTCTCACAGCGTATATGATGGACGCCTACACCGTCTACTTTGCGAGTGCAATAGCTGCAAGCATTCTGCTCCGATCACTTCTCGCGGCAGCTTTCCCCCTCTTTGCGCCAGTGATGTTAAGGAACTTAGGGGACCAGTGGGCCTGCAGTGTCTTTGCTTTTATGGCTCTTGCATGCATGCCAGTTCCGATACTGTTTTATGTGAGTGTGATGACAAAGACCCTCTGGCTTGCTGCCCTGACACGAAGCCTCAGAGACATGGACGATGGCTTCGTAACAAATCCAAGTTTGCTTGGCACGAACCAATGGGAAATCCCCTCCAAGTCTCCATGAGCGCTACGTCAACAGTGCATGAAAAGAACACTGGTATCGAAAAATAGATTAAGAGATTGGACTCCTGATCGTGAATGCGAGTGGCACAGTTATGAACGACCCACTAATACATTTGTCAGAAGTCTGAATTTAGACGGCGCGCTGCAGTGATCCATAATTAGAAGATGCCTGAGTCTTGGCATACAAGAATGTACTTTGTTCATTTTGGGGTGCATTACCATAAGCTAGTTGTGCCGTGTTCAATTTTCCCTCGGGGTTGGCTATTGAACAGACCTTAACCAACTCGTATATTCAGGCGATAGCGACGGGCATGTAATGATGGACCACCGTCATTGGCAATCTACCTGAACGCTGGCCTGTTTCTGTAGCCAGGTTCCCTCCCTCTGGCCAACATTTTAGTATCTTTCGGCGTAGTTTTGATGCAAGGACACGGGCCGACAAACCTTGAAAATTCTCCCGGAAGCTGTGTGCCGGCAGACTGGTATCTGGGAAGGCCTAAAACTAGCCGAAGTTGCCAGTGATGGTGTCACCCATTCCGAATCATGAGCAAGTAGCTGTTGGCAACTCGACGCAGACATCGACGTTCGTCAGAGGCAAGGATCAAGGATAACAGCGGACAGCGACAGAACTAGTCTGTTGAGCACTCCGTGGTATTATATATGCATCGCCATCCGGGAAAATACATCTCCGTGCGAGGAGTCAGCGGCGCTGGGAGACGGGGGTGTTGATATGTTGCCCTTCCCATCTGGCCCTCGCCTGGCGAGAGAAAGGGTACTGGGCCCACTTATAGCTAAACTCATATCGATAGGCCACCCTGGGGCAAGTCACTTGTTTGTCCGAAGCCCAGTCATTCGAACAAACAACTCCCGATTTGGTTATCGAGTAATTAACCACCCACGACTACGTGGTGACACCGACCCGAGTCTCACTGAATCTCGAATTGAAGAATCCGCATCATGGTTCACCGCCATACCCTTTAGCGTTCTGTTTCGATGAGTTGCACAGGTAGAGCCACAGAATTCTGAGATTCTCAGCATTGGACAGAGTAATATGCTGTCATGGAGTTGCCAGAATGAGATCTGTTTGTTCGAACAAACTGAGCTTCGGACAAGCAAGAAACCTGCCATGGAGGCCTATCGATATGGACTTAACTGTAAGTTGCTCGTCAGAAGAGCATGCAGATAGCCATGCCTTGGGGTCCGCAGATCCTGCCAGCGGATGGGTTGATCCATGTGCGAAGTGCAGAAGCAGGCTTGTCCAATAAATTGGGACACCTTCATAGCAGCAATGGCGACAAGGCCCGTGGTTTGAAGCGCAAATTCATGAAAGAAAGACGGAGTGTCCTGCGGATTCACATAAGAATTGAAGGAGGCCACATCAATTATATATTGTACAGAAGGCGTTGCAATACGGGACAGTCTCGTTATAACATGGAACTGAATACTCAGGATACTCTACGATGAAGGCGCGAAACTGCGACAAATGGGGACAGGGAATCCAAGGTATCGTACATCGGAAGATAGCACGCGCTTTGGTATGCGAAGAAATCTTGACTGGAATATTGGGTAAACGGCAAAACACCTTCAACGTTAACTTCATGACGGTCATAGCGCAACAGAAGAATTAGAACCGCTCGCCACTTCCTTGTCATACTCGATAACGCCCGCCTTCTCATCGCCTTTCGGTAAACTGTCCTGATCGGGGTTCATCCCGGTGAGGCCCAAGCCCATCCCGGATCTCGTCTCTTTATCTTCTCTGTCCCTTGCGCGGTCCCCCTCATCATCCGCGTGTCTGCTGGTCTCAGTATCCGCAGCCCTCCGTCTCAACCTGTCTCTTCTCCGGCCCCGTCCCTCGAACACCATCCTTTCCTTCCTCCTCATACTGCTTGAGCCATAACTCCTGAATGTCCTGACGATCATCACAAGATACAGTAGGCCGATCACCAGTACGCTTGTAACAGCGATTCGCGGACCCAGAGCCTGCGCCGGTGGCAACAAGACAGATGTGGGGTTGCTGTCTAACGGATCGTTTGCAACTCCCGTGCGCCAGACGAATGACATTATGGAGACGACGAAAGCGATCATGGACCACGCTAGCCAAACGCCTGGAGCAGCTAACATGACCCACACGTTCCACAAGAGCGCCGTCTTGGTCTTCTGTGCTTCCTATGGGAAGTGTGTCAATATTGGTGATCAAAGTTCGACGGAGTAAGCGTACTTCTGCCCATCGGGAAGCCCGATACATGCTCCGCATTGTCCCAAACCGCACAATGTAGAGACAGCCGTATGAGAGACTCATCAACGCACAGGTGAGAGACAGTAGCGCCGCAGTCTTCGTCAAGGGATCGTTGACCGCACTAGGTAACTGGAACATCGTCATAATAGCCCTACCAAGCAGCGCATTCAGCGTAAATAGCATATTAAAAATAAATAAATAAAGACATATGTCGTGACTTACGATAGCAACAGCGCAGAGACAACATTCAAGGTCTTCCACTCCCGCAGGAGCGAGTCAATGAATACCTCCCACGAGCGCTTGAAGCGTACCAGAGAGGGAGAGACTATTGGTGGGTTCCATTCGTCAGGGAATGGCAGACGTGGCGGGCCTGAGCGCGACGTGCGCTGCTCAGCTCCTGGCTCGTTCGACTCGAGTCCTTCTGATGCAGCAGCTATCATGCGCTGCATTTCGGGCCGGCTCACCTCTGCATCTTCAAATATGCGCGCAACGCGTGAGAAATAGAGCGACGGGAGACGCAGCAGGAAATGCAGATATATCTGTCGTGGGATCGTGTCAAACAGAAAGTCTCGGATTGCGTCGAGCGGCGACGAGGGAAGGCACAAGCACGCGTCGTCGTACGCGAGTTCTATATCATGTCCGGCGGCAGGGGGGGTCTCAGGGTCCTGTTGGGGCTGCGAACGGAAACATCGAGAAAAGGGCCCAGCAGAGAAGTCGGACTGGAAGGGGTTCACAGCAATGAAAGGCTCCTCACGCGAGTGCACACGGTGTAGGCCGGGCCAGCGGTCGAAGAACATACGCAGTGGGGACGCAGCACGGGAGTGCGAGCGCGAGGGCGTCGGCGAGTCGACACTGTTCTTGCGCGAGCGGGAATGCGTGCGCGCTCGGGAGGCTTCGTGAGGATGACTTCGCGAGAGGATGGAGGGCAGTGTCCCGTGACTCGGAAGGGCGGTATCTGTTGTGGGGACCATTCGGTTCACTGCTGACGGCTGGATAAGTGTACTGCACGCGACGCGACGCATAAGACCACATACCTTGACGAGTGCCAGGCATGTTTGGCGTGGATCCTCTGTCGCTGTCGAACGAGACGCGCTGCTTCGGGGGAGTGTCCCTTCCGTGTGAACCATCAGACTCTCCCTGGCGTAAGGATACACTATGCGGGATTGGGTGGAGCGGAGGGCTTGCGGGGGGAGAAGGACGAATATCTGGAGACGACCCTGATCCTGACGCATCGACACTTCTACGTGTAGCACGCATGGGGCGACTAGAGATTGACGACTGGATAGGCAGCGGGAGTTCTGAGAGCTTGTCTGAGCTCGTTGACCTGGAGCTCGACGACCCCAAAACGTGGGTCGCTTCAGGATAAACCGCGCGTGAGCAAGTTCTACACGTTCTCGCATGCTGAAGTAGCTCACTTGGTGAGTTCCCAGAAGACGGGAACGGTATTGCCGCCTCGCTTGGAGCGTTCGGCGGCTCGTCAGAAAGTTGGCGAGTGTAGAGCGGCCGCTCAATTGATTCGAGTGCTTTTAAATTGTCCAGCTCCATACGAACAGACGAGGGAGGAAGGTAGAAAGATGGTGGAGCAGCCGGTGAAGTTAAAGGTCAAGCACTGGTCAACCGTGACAAAGAGCTCTGCCTCAGCTACCAGAGGGTGCCTTCCATATTCGTCGATGATGGAGGTTGGACTTTGTTAGACGCCCAGCCATGTACCCCCCGCGCGATGACCTGAAGAGTCGACTGCCGCTGCTGTTGCTACTGCTGCTGCTACTGTTGTTGCAGCATGTTGCAGTGCGCAGAAGGTAAAAGGATCGTTCATAGGTCGAAGTTGATAATGACCAATACTGACGCGCTTAACTTGACTGACTTGCTGGGATTCGGAAGCAAATTAGAGTGTGGCCACGGGACAGTCCTAAATCGTCTTAAGCTAACGGGTGAATGTTAGCTGTCGATATTGCTCCCGTGGCATTGACTATTGGATCTGGATGAGGGGCGTTCGGCTGTCGGTCCGCGGCCAATGTTGTGTAGTTGTCTGCACCTACTACACTAGCCGATGAGGTACGTTTAATATTCTGGCGGTTAATTTATGATAAAGTGCCCGGCTCGCGCAGGTCATGACTTTCCATGTCATGTACTGTAATATTACCGTATCAGCGCGGGTGCCCACGCTAAAACGTACTTAAGGATTGTACATGATTGTGAGCCCCGATGACCCCGACGACATAATAAACCGTGGTATAATAGCATTAGATGAATCATACTCTGGTGTCCAAACACGAAAGCATAAGTAGATGAGTGTAATCTGGCGAAGGACGGTAGACCTGACCGTGGACCTCGGAAAATCTGTGAATGAAAAAAGGTGAGTGCTTGTATACAAGGGGTGTAGGACTTCTTTAGGGCTACGCGCACAAATGGCCAGCACGGCGAAATCAGTCGAGAGATCAGAACATCGGAAGGAATTGCTTGAGATCAATCAACGTCGTCGACAGAGGACCCAGTCATTGGAGGTGGTTCAAAGGACGGGTGCGATTGCAAGGTTGACACACTACCCAGCGAGGCAGGCGTTGCGGACGACGGACCAGCAGTGGCACCCTTGGTATTCTTTTTCCTGTTCTCTGCAAGCATCAGTGCTTTGCGTCGCTGTATTTTCGCGAACTTATGCAGTGACTCCAAAGCATCGCCAATATGTTGCCCAGTAGACCTATCCGCCAGGCTATTGACAACAGCTGTCAGGACACCCAACGGAGAGGAAACGAAGGTGCGATGGCGCACCGGTTCTGCATCTCCTCCACGATATCTGAAGCTCCGATGAATGGCATCTTCTCCGCCGCGAACGCGGAAAGCTGCAGCAACACGTTGTTCCCGCCTTGCATGGTCGAGGCCGTGTTTACCCAGCCTTCAAAACATTCCTTCAGCCGCGGCTTGAACTCCTCTCGCAGGTCCTCCAAGTCTGGGTCGTTCTGGTCAAGATCAAGCAGGGCCGCGGGATCGTCCGAGTGAGCAAGCGACGGCGGGATTGGCAGCCCCATCATCATTGCTGCGAACACCATTGGATGTGGCGTGGAAATCGTAGGCGTCGTGATCGCATCGACCCACTGCTCCACACGGTCGTGGCGCGCCGAGCTGTTGCGGTCGAGTGTGAGGATGCGGCGAGCCTCCGTGACACGCACCTCGTCCGCCATTTTGGAGAACGGGATGAGCAGGGCCTTGTAGATGGCCTGAATCGTGTCGCCCAGCTCCTTTGTTACGAAGGCGAGCGCGCGGGGGCGATAGAATGGATTATACCCAGCGGTGATCATGGCGGCCTGCACTAAGGGAGCGTCTCGTGGACGGAGGAGGTGCCCGCCTCTGTCGATCAGCGAACAAACACGTTCACTCTGGCCCTGTGAAGAGAAGATCTCCAGTGCGGCGACAAAGGACTCTGAACCAACGAACGCGTTCCTCTCAAGCGAATAAATCAGCTCTTCCCGCGATGCATTGACGTCTAATGAGATCGCCTGCACGGCTCTGTACAGAGACTCCGATGGCGCTATCTTGAAATGAGATGTCAGATGTTGGACGACATTCTGGCGGAGAATGTGGGCTTGTACAGCCGTCCGCCGGGTCCAGTGTTCCGCGTAGTAAGCACATGAGTGACCATGATCACTATGCGAGTCCCTGTCGTCACCACCACCACCATCATCATCATCGTCGTCATACCACACGTCATCGTCGTCACCACAATCGGTCTCTTCGTCAAATTCGTCCTCGTCCTCATCAACGGTAGCAGCTATTTCCGCGATCATTGATACAGCGGCTGGAGAGGACTGCAGAGAAGTTCTTACAAGCGTTACCGCCTACGAGAAGACGTTCGAGGGCAACCCAACCTAGTGCATCTTCAATATTATTTAGCATCTTCGGCAGGCGTTTCCGCTGGTGGTCGCTTGCGACGGCAAGGAAAGCGATGAAGAGATCTCGCCAAATCCACAGCAGGATTCTGTCGAAGGTTTGGATGCCGGTGAGATGGAAGGACTTGACGACCTTCCCAGATCTCTGCCGGATGGTCAGGGAGATGTACATGTTCATGAAAGTGCACTGGCATCTGAAACTTTGTTTTCAAGCGTCTCCCTCTCCCTGCGGGGACTTGGGGAAGGCTTACCCTGGACTGGCCTTGATCATGGTCTCGATCGTCTCTGCCGCCAACATAAGACAATTGTGTGCGAGAGCAAACTCAACGTGGTACTCGTACACCACGGACCAAATGTCGTTCATCCAATCTGTCAAGCTGGATATCATTTCCTCCAATAATTCTTCACGGGTTGAGCGCTCTTTGAGGCAGGACCGTTTGGCATCAATCTCGAGCTCGCGCAGCAAGCTGTTAATTTCCGCCTTTTTGGCATCGTAGTCGAGGACAGGTATGCCTTCAAGGGAGATCCTGAGCTGGGAAGCGGCTGTCGTGACAGATTTCCGTCTCTCTGGCAACACATCACCAAGCAGTGGGAAGAGGTGTTGTTCAAGTAATATTCTTTGGGACTCTGGGGGCAACGAGTCATACAACTCTGCAAAACTATACGAATAATGAATGATGAGTCGAATTGTGCTGGAGCACATTCATTTTGCATACCTCCCGCCCGAGCTGCTCCCCGCACCCAGAGGCTCAGACATCCTTGTCTGATGACTATTAGCAGGATTGAAGAATAATTCACGGAGGTCGGAGGCCCGTGAGATAGTGGTTCGAGTAACTTAGGAAACGTCGTCGCTAAATACCAATGCCACTGTCGGTCACTCGTCACGTCCACGTCGGCGACGCGTCGTTGACGCGCCGTCCGACATTACAGCAGCTCGGGCTATATTTCCGGCCGTACAGTGCGGGGTTTCGGCTTGCCATATCCATGATGGTGGCTTTCTTTCTGGAATGCGCTCAAAAAGATTGATACCGTGAGTATTATCTTAGTTCGCAGTTCGTCTTTTCCGCGGCACGCGATCTCAAAGGTTGATATCAAAAGAGAATTTTATCAATTCTTAGGTAGGCGCTCAGCAGGGATGTTTCTTTTCACGACGTTATAATTTGGCTGTCCCATTTCCTCTTCCTCAATGAATGGAAGCCATGGCATGTGCCTAGACTGCAGAGTGATGGGCCTTGATCGATAAGACACCATTATCATGAGATGTGGTGACAAGCATACCTAAGGGACTTCAACACCAGAACCTTGGTGCAAATCAGGAACAGCTTGCATAGGCTATGGTTCATCACACGAAGAGTTTAACTTAAACGTGAAATCAATTTATATTTGTACAGGGAAACACACTTCGCAAAAGAGCCAAATAAGCCAGGTATAGCTGCGATAACGCCACAGGGAAGTCATTTGTGTCAAAGGTCAAATTGAGTGCACTGATCAGATGTAGATGTTCTCGGGGATTCACTCTATTCTGAATAAAAGTGTATATGCGTACATTATTAGCTTAGTAGCTAGTAGTATATTTGGGTCGGTTGCGTCGACGTCGAGATCATGCGCGGCTCGTCAAGATCGGCCAGGGTCGTGCTGAAGCCACGCGGACGGGACTCGGATCACAATGCTTGCCGGAGGTGACCTACCTTCAAGCACTGAAGTAATTTTCCTTATTTCCTTTACCCTCTCGTCGTGTCCTACCTCCTTGTAGGTTGCAATGGACCGCGACCCCCATGAAAGGATGCTCAAGCGTACCCCGTCCTCCCGACAATTCATCCCTCGTCGTGCCATTGCGTCCTTCGAGAATCTTGTAGTCCTTGCTAATTATCAGGAACACCTCCGTGAGGCGCGCAAGATGGTATGGAGGGACCGCGGCGAACCTGCTGTCGAGCTACAGGACATCTGGGAATGTATCGAGCATGGTGCGAGGGGTGGATTGCGTGCGTGCAAATGACGTGCTTTGCATTCTGTGTACCCACTCTGATCCGCTCGGCCCACAGGCGCCGCGACACTGGCCTTTGCTATGCGATCTGGTATTAACCTCGTCCTTCTCTTGGCCAGGATTCGGGTACTGCCCAAGTGCATTATTCTTCCTATCCGCATGTACACCGTCGTGCTTACATCGTTGCAGAAAAGACCGAATTGCACTGGTCCAGCGTGCCCTGCTCGGCGAAGACTCGTTCCGTGCAGGCGCCATACTCGGTAAGCCGTGTTGTGCCTCATATGTGTTGCACCTCGACTCAGTGCTCAGGGTGTTTCGTTGCGGTGTATCGCATAATCCTAAACGGTCTTCCAATAACATTCCCTGCGCACCTGGCCCTCCGCATCCGTCTCCGCGAGCTTCTGTCGTTGCAAACCGCAACACCGCCTTTGGACGGTTCTTCGCTCGAGAACTCTGACTTTCCGCCTTCTAGTCCCGCAAGCGCCGTCTCACCTACACCTGTAGAGACCGAATCTGCACCTCCGCAGAGTAGCGCCCGATTGTCCACCACGGCAAAGGTGCACCAGATCTGGATTCGTAAGAAGACGCGCCGGTGGCACGCTATCGGTGCTGGTGCCATCGCAGGCGGGCTTGCCATTCTGTTTGAGAAGAAGTCGCGCCGGACCGTGATCGCCCAGCAATTGTTCGTGCGGTGTGTATACTCCTCCTTGAATAGGCGTTGCCCATGAAGGACTTAGCACCTTCCCTATACAGTGGTCTACAGGGCTCCTACAACGCTTTCTCAGACAGACAAAAATTTCACGTCCCACATGGTGATGTGCTCGTTTTTGCGCTATCGTACGCTACTCTTAGCTTCCGACTACGCCCCCTCTGCACCTAACTCCACCACAGATGCGCCCAGATTGGCTACGCCTTTCTTCTGCGACAGGATACCCTCCCAAAGTCGTATTCTACTTGGTGAGCAGGCTCAATTATCTCGTATGCTGACCGTTTGACTGCTCACGCCACTGTCCTAGGATCATGTCAGCGTCGACCCTACCACCACCCGTCGTCAAAATGAATCGTGACCTGGTACGCACAGGTAAATTTGACTTCGCGGATCTGGAGACGATCCTTGAAACTCCGGTCAGTGTCTTCGTCGTTTTTCGCAAGTACGCTACATCCCGATTGCATAATGTAGAATATCGCAGCCAGAAATAGCTCAGACCTTGTCGGCCGTCACATGCTCGCCTCCTTGAACCCGCCCTTCTGGGGTCAGCCCTATGCTCCTTGTTTGGCGACGCACCCCACAGTCGAAAGCTGCATTCGCGTGCCGTTTAAAGACTTCGCACTTGTGTTCAAATGGACGTTTCCAATTTACGGCGCGCTGCACCTCATCCCCATGATGCTATTCAAGCGAGGCGACTTTGTCAAGCAACCGCTCCGAATGCTGATGCGTGCCGCATGGGGCACGTCCCGCAGTGCATCGTTCATGAGCATGCTCATCGTCATCTACCATTGCAAGGGCCCCCTTTCTTTCTGTGCCGTCGTGCTACAACGCTGACAGGATCGCTCGTCTGCCTGCCTATAGCGTTTTTCTGCATTCGCAACCAGTTACACGTATTCCTCGCCGCTCTGCGGGCCTCGCGGTCGTCTGGCGTCCGCCCACCACAGTGGGCTGTTGACGCGCTCGTGTCACGTCGTGTGCTGGCTCTCGGAGGGCTGCTATCAGGCCTGTCACTTTTCGCTGAGGCAAAGCGGCGGCGCGGCGAGCTTGCCATGTACGTGCTGCCCAAGGCGCTGGAGAGCGCGTGGATCATGGCGCGGGGTAAGGGCCTTGTATTCCGGACAGGCGACTATGGACAGGCGCTGGTGCGTTGGCATGGACTATCTCTTTGCTTGCGCTCCATGGTGCTGATCTGGTGATGTGACGTGCGCCAGCTCACCGCTGTTGGGATGGGAATGGTCATGGTGAGCGTTCATTGGATGCCCTCGTATCTCGTGCGACTGCTCTTACTCATCTAACTTTGCAGAGCACGTATCAGGTATGTCAACCGCTAGTACTTCTCTCCTCGTCTGCGCCTGAGCCCTGCTACTACGCACAGAACGACCCAGAACACTTGTCAGGCTTCGTGCGCCGTATCTTATACCAGTTCATCGGGCCGAATTGATAGTTGACCGTGTCTTGCCATGCCTGAAAGAGCTCCTTCGGTTGCGCGCAGAGGCCTCAAGAGCATGCTTCATCCGGTCATCTTCATATATTATAAAATTGCCGTAAATGATGAGAGAGGCGGGGCATGGATGCTTGTTTATCAGCCGGTATAACACCGACACATCGCTTCGTGCTTTGCCCCGTATATAAGACTAGTGCACGCGCATGTGCAATATGGAGTACGAATACCGTATGTACATTTATACCACCCGTCGGATCAATTTTCGGGATCAATTCTCAGACCAATATACCTACCTCATGGCTACCGGTCAACTGTGAGACATTCATCTTGGCGCCTATCGTTTGGCTGGATCTGCATCTGAAATCTCTCAAGGCCAGGAATTTTTATCAGAGCTCGGGAATCGGGATTTCAACACAGATCGGCTGGTTGATAACTTGAAAGTCTCGCTGGCTATTCTCTTGCCTATTGGAGTGTAGACGCACATTCCTGCAATAGAGCCTGCCAAACACTTTGCTGAAGCATGAGGGGGGGTCGTTACATGATGGGGAGACCAGTATGTAGGCCTTGGGAGTGGCAAACCCGGTAGACTATCATCCTCGAGACATATCAATGTCTTTAAAGACTTTCACCCGTTGTGTCTGATGTCCGTCTTCTTGCAATCCATGGCACTCGCCATTCATGCTTCTAGAAATATGCACATGATATGCGTCCGAAGCTGACCGTGTATACCACTTGCCCATCTAAACAGGATCTGAGCCCCTGGCAGGCACGCAAAGAAAGGGACAGGAGCGGTCGACGATAAGCCATACCTTACTCCATCTCAGAGGGCTCGAGGGCGGAGCAATATCCATCACAAGGTCATCGGTAAGCTAAGTTTCTGTACATACAGTACGTACAGTGGTCGCTTCAATGGCCGCTGGCTCTGTCTTGAGTAACGAAGACGCAAAGCAGGGAGGCTCACACGTCCGCAAGTGACCACACATGCTGGGTATCTGGACCTGCCAGGTGGTGTGCACTAGTGCTCATTGAAGAGGAATCAAACCCACGAGGCCTTCCAAAAAAAGATACTACTCGCTCTGGATTACTGCATGATCTGTATGATATGATCCTTCTTACTGCCGCAGATCGGCAGAGTTGGGAGTTAAAGTCGTGAGTAAAGACTTCCCAGCAGCGCGGTGCTGGGAAGTCCACCTAGCGTTTACTCCCTTGAGGCAACAAGGCATAGCCTGCCCACACGACGTGTCATCTTTGGACAGTCCCGCCGCGGTTTTTGAGCGCAGACCCGGCAGCTGCTAGGAAATGCGTCTGCGAGCTCTACCAACAGGGGCAGTAGGAGGCCCGGAAGACGATGTGGTTAAGCAAGGATGTCCGCACGGTGATCATTCCGAGCCGTGGTGCGAACTTGAAAAGGACTGGTGCTGGCTAGGACTCGCAGCAGGTGGTTTGGCTATATTTGGTTCAGGAGGTGTGGGTCGGTCGCTAGTGTGTTGCCAGAGGCAATCGGGAACCGTCATTGAGCTGCTGGCCTTCAGCTATAGCCTTCCGCCTGCCACCATTCTTTCTCTTAAGGCCCACAAGCGACGGACGATCCAGTCATAGCGCTAATTACAGGTATATTTCGTGTTTATTTGTAGCTGCCAGTCCTGCCTTCTGCGCTGTTATCGGGGATGATTTCTGCAATCGCTTCTGAGCCAAAAGGTATATATACCCTTGTTGCATGTCATCCAGACATCCTCGCCATGCCCCCGCTCACCTTCAGATTCTAGATATACCCTCCATATCGCTCTCCACCGAGTCCCACCAGTCGTCCTCCCCATTCCCGTCTCCATCCTCGTCCTTCCTCCCGCCCCCCATCCCAGGCGCCCACGAGTTCGCAGCTAAACCATCAACGCGCAAGAAGAGTCTGAAAGACATCCTGTCAGCGCCTGCATCATCTTCCGCCGAGCCCTCGCCCACAATAGCACCGACCGTTGCAGTGCAGCAGTCACCAGAGATGATCTCCAGCGCTTCTATTAATAGCGCCGTTAGCGACGCCTCCCTTGACTTCCCAACCACTGTAATTAAAATGCCCCCCCACTCACCGCTTGCAACTCCCACTCCCACCGCACCCTCCTCGATCTCCGTGTCGGTGGAGCCTGCCCTGTTCGATCCGTTGAAGGACCCTCGCGATCCCCTCATCTCCTCGCGCCCCGCCCCTCTATCACCCGCCGCCTCGCGTCGTACCTCGCGTATCACCGTGCGCTCGCGTCCTCCCTCAGTCTACTCTTCTGCGCCCCTCTCATCCACTGCCGACTGCGTTTCCCAACAAAAGGCCGCGCCGAGCGCCGCGCTCGTCAAGGTCCGTGATTTCGCGTTTTCGCCTGACGATGCGCGCCATTCGGGACACGGACCGGATGCACCACGCGTGATGCGTCATCTCCACCGTCCCATGTCCACCTGGTCCGCCGCCTCTAGCTCATCCTCCCTCGACGTCGTGGAGGACGAGGCTGCGCTCTCAAGCAAGTGGGGCGGCTTCCGCTGGGGCGGGCTCAGCTGGTTGGGCGGCACCGGGGAGAGCAATTCTAGCGCGGGACCCAGCGCGGGGGACTTCGCGCGCAACTTCGATGTCACATCCCCCGAGAGTGAGCGCAGTGACCCATACGGGGATTTTCGATCCGGTGACGGCGGGGACGACAGCAGCGAAGATTATGGCATCGAGAGTCCAGACGGGCCCACGGAGGACGTGCCGCTAGCGCCCGGTATCTATCGTGCGTTGTATGCCTTTGAGCCGGAGGGCACTGCCGAGATGGGGCTTGAGGAAGATCAGATGGTGCATGTCATCGGCCGTGGCGGCGGCATCGGCTGGGCCATCGCAGAGAGAGAGGATGGGGGACATGCGTTGGTGCCGGAAGGATATCTAGAGCTTATCAAGCTTGACGAGGGGTCGGATACAGAATAGAGGGGAACTGGCCTGCATATATGCGCTGGTCGGCGGTAGAGCGATGGGCGGCTGCCCATGGGTGACACGAGTGTGGCCTTTGGTCATGAACCAGGTACAGGACTGGAGCACTGTTTTGATCGTATTTCCTTTTCTTACTCCAACTCCCAGCTCCCGCTACCCATCAATATTTTATTCGCTTGCTGTCCATCTTGTCTCTGTGTATCCGCCGCCAGCTGTGACCATCCCTGGGCCGTTTAGTTTTTTTTTTATCCCATCATCGTACAGAACAACATTGCATCTTTGTCTAACGTCGTACAAGGTCTTATTAGTATACGTATCCTTGGACGATTCTCCGCCCGTTTAGTTCAAAAGTTTTCATTGACTGCAGCACTACCGTAGTAACGTACTAAGGTAGGGCTCATCCACAACCCACTAACATCACGTGACCATCGTGACATTTACAAAGTTTTCGTCAATATTTCTAATGCCACTCACAGTTTTATGAAATCACAAACTCGAGCCGTGCAAGGTTGTTCAGAAATGTCATTAACAGAGGGCTGCGCAGGCACTTTTTTTGTTTTTGAGGTTTTCACAGTGGCATTAAAAAAGTTTGATAAAAAAAAGAGCCAAATCCATGAAACTAAGCATGACAATATCCAACTGCCGACCTAAT
Source organism: Albatrellus sp. MG142 (assembly GCA_003314695.1). NCBI lineage: Eukaryota > Fungi > Basidiomycota > Agaricomycetes > Russulales > Albatrellaceae > Albatrellus > Albatrellus sp. MG142. The sequence continues at coordinate 16,196 of QLPM01003749.1, forward strand.
CTCCACTCCCCACAACCAAAAGCACTTCTCAAACCTCGGGGATGATTCTATTGCAAATACACCATGTCAAGTAATAAAGAAAAGAGAATGTGAGCCCACCGTGAATATCAATGCAGTACAATCCACTAACCAGCGGTATACACATAAATCCACATGGCTTGACATTACTTGCTTCGCAGGATAATTGTCTACTTACATTCTGTATATAGCTCTACTATTTCTTACAAAAATCGCAATTAAAGGTAGTATTTAATCGAGGCTAATCGCTCGAGTGGCTATAGCCAGCCTCCGCTCTCCGTGAGCTGCTCTTCGTGAGCCACTGCCATTCAAGAATGCTGATTATGAGTTAAGTTTGCTTCCGCTCCACCTGAAGAGTCGGCGCCCACACTTGCTCCTTCTTCCTTCGAGCGTCCACGACCATCAGGTCGGTGAGAGAGTTTTGTTCACCTCTCTTCTACCGACGTACGGGATCCATGACCTTCAGTGTCACTAGATCTTCAACAAACACCCCCCCTACTCCTAGTACATCTTTATTTTTATCTCTACTTTCTATAGTTTTTGTACATACACCGGGTTCGAGGTCCATGTTCGGAAAATACATACACACCAGGCTGTCCCCTGATGTCTGTGCGGGGGCAACCGCGACCTGGCTATCCTCTCGTATGCTCTCTCATCTTCAGGGTGCCGCCGTTCTTGCGAAAAGCAATAAGTAGTATATAACATTTCTCGAGTGGTCTGCATCGAATGACAACTCAGCTCAGACGCAACTCAAGGCGGCGCTGCGATTAGTGTGTCACAATTAGTCACATGCACGTGATGTTAGTGGGTCGCGATGAACCCTAGGGCTCTTCTTGCCTTGGACAAGCGTGCTGGGCCCGC
>QLPM01003757.1:0-12565 GCA_003314695.1 Albatrellus sp. MG142
TCCCTTGACACACATCCCTGACTCACAGATCTCTTTCTATTGATCTTATATTACTCTGTGTTGCAATGCAACAAGTCCTTAAACTAGTAATTGAAGAAACAGATGATGAAGAAGAACAAGAACACCCACCTGAGTATGCTACAAAGTGACTCAGTGTACAGAATATCCAATGCCTAGTCCAAGGATATTCCTTGGAAGAAAGGAGGAGCCTCATGGGCTCAATTCTTGATGAGGAGGATTTTTTATCAGTTCACCCCTTGCTACATGGTTGTGAACTAAAAACATGTAACCCCATGATGAATTTTTAAGAATAACAGTGCAAAATGCATTCATGATACCTATTAAATTGTGTGCTCATAGAGGGAAATGTAGCTGGGAGGTCAAAGTTCTACTTGATAGTGGAGCAACTACCAACTTTATTCACCACCAACTTGTTGCAAAATATTGCTTATGACTTGTGCAATTGCAGCAAGAAATCATTGTCTGAAATGTTGACAATACAGAAAATGTCCTTGGACAAATCAAAAACAAAGTTTACCTCTCTATGAAAGTAAATGGCCACTTGGAAGTAGTCCACTTCCTTCTCTTGGACTTAGGACATGATGATATCATCCTGGGTCACACCTGGTTATGAAAACACAACCCAGTCATGTTGAACTCTGCTTCAACATCTGTGACATTATTTTGTCACTCAGGACCCTTACAGGTCCATGGACACTCTACTTACTCTCTCTTTTGCCTCTTTATGGGTATCCTTGTATTTACAATGATACACTCTCACACTCTGACATGTGTGACTCACTGATGCATCATTCATCTTTCCTTTCTTATCTTGTTTATTGTTCTTCTGAGTTTCAACTAAACTTGAACTCTAATTACTCTGCAATACTTAAACCTTCATTTCATTGCTCTCTCACTTCAGCTTTCTTTCCTCTGCTGAAGTGAGTATTACACACTCTCTTGTTCCTACTTATTCTCATAACTGCTCTCTTACTGTAGCTCTGTGTCACGCTCCTCACACTATCTGTGTATCTCTTGCACTCCTACATTCAGGTACAGTTATATCATAAAATAGCTTTCTTTCCTCTGCTGAACTCTGTGTTGTGCTCCTCACACTATCTGTGTATCTCTCACACTCCTACATTCAGCATGCACATCACCATTGTTGAACATGTGTTTGACAATACCATGAGTCTTCCTCCCATTTTTTCTTTTCTCTTTACCTTACATCTTGCCTATGTCCCTACACACCTGGCCCTTACATCCTTCATTATCAACTACCTTACCATGTGTTGAGCACTGCTCCATGGTTACCTCACTCAGGCTGTCCCACCCCTCTCTTTCATGTGTACAAGCACTTGCTCCACTCCATACTATAAATATGGGCTCACTCATACTATCTTACTCAGTATTCTGGGATGCCTGGACTGAGTAAGTTGTTACATCTCATCCCTATTTCATCTCTTCTTACCTACAATCCCTATAGCTCTCTCTCTCTCTGTGTGTGTGGGAACCTGTCCCCACCACCATCATCTCGCTATAGACATGTGGTATTTCTTCCTCAACAAGGAAGTCACTCAACTGCTCATTGCATACTTGTTCATCTGGGGAGCTTGCCATATAACCTGTGAACAACCATGGCAGTGGACTTCCTGATCACCATTGACTCATGGATTGCCACCCAGGAATGGGTCTATCCAGCCACCATGGCTGCATGGCTTCCTCTCTCTGTTGCTCTGTGTTTACTCACAGCATGGGGTGCAGTCACCAATCTCATGCTTTTATATGAGGTATGGGAATATCCCATGTGCCTGGAGAAGGTTTGGTTTGGGTTGTTGAGGAACATGGCATGCCTGGCAATAGCTATCCATGCTCAACTAAAAGCCATTGACTGGCAAAAACCTTCTCTTGTTTTTGCTCACTGTCCACCTTCCTGTCAACTTTCCCTCACAAAGAAGTGGCAAGTACATGATCTTACCAAAGCCAAGATGATAGGAAGAAGACAACAAAAGAAGACTGTCCAATTCACACAGCTACCAGAGAAACACAAAAAGACAGTAGCTGAAGAAATGCAGCAATACTGGAAGAAGGAAGAAACACATAAAACAACCACTGCAACTACCCTAGCAGCAGCAGAAAATGTCAAAAAGGAAATGAAAACACTTGAGGAACAGATCCCACCTGCCTATTTGCCATGGAGGAAAGTTTTTGAGGAAATGGCCTCACATGAACTTCCCCCATCCCACAAATGGGATCATGCAATTGACCTCAAACCAGATGCTAATCCTGAGAACAATTGCAAGGTTTACCCCTTAAATCCTGAAGAACAGAAAGTGTTGGATGCTTTCCTCAAAGACATGCTCAAATGAGGATATATTTGAGAATTGCAATCCCCATTCACTTCTCCCCTCTTCTTTGTCAAGAAAAAGGATGGAAAAATTCATCCTGTACAAGACTATTGACAGTTGAACTCCTTGATGATTAAAAACCAATACCCTCTTCCACTCATTTCCAATGTTGTTGACAAACTAAAGGATGCTCACTACTTCACCAAATTCAATGTCTGCTGGGGATACAATAACATCCAAATCAAGGAAGGGGATGAATGGAAAGCAGCCTTCAAAACCAACAGGGGAATGTATGAACCCCTTGTCATGTTCTTCTGTCTCATGAATTCTCCAGTGACCTTCCAAGCCATGATGAATGAGACATTCAAAGACCTCATTGAGACAGGTAAAATTTTCATCTACATGGACAACATCCTTATTTCCACTGCTACCTTAGAAGAACACCAAAAGCTTGTTAAGCAGGTCCTACAATGTCTCCAGGATAATTATCTCTTCCTCAAGCCAGAAAAATGTGATTTCAAACAAGAGGAGGTTGAATACCTAGGAATGCATCTCCATTATGGCCAACTAGCCATGGATCTGATCAAACTCAAGGGAATACAAGACTGGCAAGCCCCAAAGAACCTCTACAAAGTCTGAGCCTTTCTGGGGTTTGCAGGTTTCTATCCACAATTTATCCAAAATTTCTCACAAATTGCTTGCCCTCTCAATGACCTCACCAAGAAAACTTGCCCATGGCAATGGACAGAAGCTGAAGAAAAATCTTTCCAAACTCTCAAGATGTGTTTTATGGAGACTCCTATCCTTATACAACCCAATCCAACTGCCCCTTTTTGCCTTGAGTGTGATGCATCAAAAATGGCCTGTGGAGCCATCTTGTCACAAAAGGGAGACAATGGTCATTGGCACTCTGTGTAAGGACTTAACACACAGTTGAGTGGTCAAGATCCTAAGTCAAGTAGTGGAGCCCTAGGCAAAGCCCAAGGTTTGAGAGTGAGTAGACAGATAGTTATAAGCCTTATAGAGGAAGACTTATAAGAGACAAGTGGACTTGCTAATGATCCAAGACAAGTATGTGTATTGTACAAGAGGATAAGCTTAGCTTATCCTTACACCAAGTATCAGTATTTATACAAGTGACTTGAGGGCAGGTCTCCATCTTGTATGTGGGTATTCAAGATAAGTAATCCTTTATCCTCCAATAGGATGGCAAGGATATGAGTCAGAGAACTATCACAGATAGAAGTGAAGTGAGTCAGAGATAACTGATAATGTGTGAAGGAAGGTTGCTTGGTAAGTGATGATATGACAGATAGCAGGAAAGGAATATAAGCAACAAGGGAAATGAAAAATAGTCCAGGTAATTGTAACATTACCCCTCCTCTACCCAATTGCTGTCTCAGCAATTTACTTGTAGTCATCACCTCATTCATCTTGTAATCAGTGGGATCATGTGTTGTGGTGTTAGAGTTGGTGTAGGAGCATGCCAGTCCATGGATGCCATGGAATAAATTGATGCCATAGCTGTGACAGAACTTACAATTATATGTGCAAGGTCCATTGTGCATGTGTTGGCAGAGGTGAGTGAATCAAGGTCAGAATTCTAGTTGAGCATGAATGGCTCTTGAGAGGCATGACATGTTCCTCAACAAACCAAACCAGCATTGTTCCACCTGCATTGAATACTCCCACATCCCATATAGAAACATGAGATTAATGACAATGCCCCACACTGTTGGGAGGCACATGGAGATGCTGAGAGGCAGGAGGGAAGTGATGTTGGGCAGATAGATCCAGTCTATGTCCAAGTCTATTGTAAGGGTTCAACATGCAGACAAGTGGTCGAACACCTAAGTCAAGTGGCGGAGCCCTAGGCGAAGCCCAAGGTTTGAGAGCAAGTAAGACAAGTAATATAAGCTCCCTAGAATGGGAAGGCTTATAGAGACAAGTGAACTTGCTGAAGATCCTGAGGACGAATATGCTGTATTGTACAAGAGGATAAGCTTGACTCATCCTCACAATCTGGTAGAGGCTGTGTAATGGGAGTAGGGCAGGTAGTGGGTCTGGGTGCATCAGGATGAGTCAAGTGAAACTGTGAAATGAGTTGAGGTGCAGAGTGAAGTTCAGAAGCAGGGAGCCATTCATCATCAGATGACAGGTAGCCAGTCCAGTGAATGAGGTATTGCAGTTTTCCACAGTAAAGATGGGAAGTGACTATTGAATCGACTTTGAAATGTTCATCGCCCTGGATGAGGTCAGGAGGTGGATGAGTGAAGTTTGGACTGTGTGCAGGTGTTTCAGTGTACAGGGATAGGAAAGAACCATGAAATACCGGGTGAATTTTCCATGAGCACAGTAGTTCAATTTTATAGGTAACAGGATTGATTTGTAGGAGGACCTTGAAAGGTCCATGGCAGCATGGGGTGAGTTTGGCGGTGGGGTAGTGGAGATGTAGGTGATGTCCTTCTAGATAGATGAGATCACCAACCTTGTAGGGTAAGGAGATAATGTTGTCAGACCATTTGTGATGTGCAACGAGTTGTGCATTCTTGATATCATCGCAAAGCTTATCTAGGAATGACAAGTGATCAGCGACTGCGGGTACAGTGGTGATGGGTATGGTGTCAGGGAGTGGGCATGGTTCGAAGCCCATGAGGGCATAGAAGGGTGAAGTCTCAATGGTGGCATGTTTCTTTGAGTTGTGAGTGAACTCAGCTGTGATTAGGTGGTCAGCCCAGTCGTCTTGATGGGTGTTACAGAAAGTGCGGAGGTATTGCTCAAGTTCTTGATTCAGACATTCAGTCTGACCATTGGTTTGCAGATGAAAGGTGGTGGACATAGCCTGGGTGATACCTAGGAGGCGGCAAAGCTCCTTAGTGAATTTTGCCATAAATTGAGTACCTCTATCAGAGATGAGTTTGCAAGGTGGTCCAAAATGTCGCCAAACTTGGTCATGATATAAGGCAGCGGTTTGTTCAGTGGTGATAGTTGAGTTGCATGGTGCGATAATAGCACCTTTTGTGATGTCATGGTTGACAAAAATGGTGATGGCATTAAAGCCATGGGATTCAGGTAGTTCCATGATGAAATCCATGGAAACGGTGGAGAAGGGAGTGGCATCTTCTTCAGGTGGGATCGGCTGTAGAGGAGTGTGAGGTTGGTTGGGGAGGTTCTTCGTTTCTTGACAAGTTGCACAACCGTCCACATACGAGTGGACAAAAGTCTTCATGCATGGCCAATAGTAGGAACAAGGTATGAGGTTGAGGGTCTTCATATGACCTGGGTGACCAGTGGTGGGTGTGTCATGGTTGAGCTTGATGATATCTCATCATAGATTATCATCAGCAGGTACATAGATATGGGTGGAATAGAAAATGAGTCCATCAATCACACTCCAGTGTTCCTTGAGATCAGATTTAAGGGAGCTGGGTGCACATGCTTGGATCGAGGTGAGAATATCAAGTATTTCACCATCAAGGGCTTGACTGTCCTTGATGTGTTGGCGGAGATTATTGTTGGATAGTGTGATGGTGGTAGAACGGGTGAATAGTTCGTGTGGTAATAGGATGCAGCCTTCATTGTCACTGTCACCATTGTTGTGGTCTGGATGCCTTGAGAGTGCATCCAGTTTACCCATCTTGCTTCCAGCAATGTGGGTGATCTGGAAATCAAATCAAGTGAGATTTAAAGCCCAATGGGCCTGTCTGCATGTCAGTTTGCGTGCTTCCTTGAAGATTTCAAGGTTCTTGTGATCAGATAGTATTTCAATTTTGTGGGGCGGTCCTTTGAGGTAGTGTCGCCATTCTTCCAGTGCATGGATGATTGCGAGGAGTTCACAGTCGTAGATATCATAGTTGCATTCTGCTTCAAGGAACAACTTGGACATATATGTGACAGGATGACAGTGGCCATTGTCGCCTGTTTGAGAGAGTACTGCACCGCATGCTTTCTTAGATGCATCACATTTGAGTCTAAATGGTGCAAAGATATCAGGTTGAATAAGAACAGGTGATTCCATGAAATGGGTTTTCATAGTGTCAAAGGCAAGTTGCTGCTCAACGTCCCAATGCCATGGCTGTGTTTTCTTAGTTAAGTCATTTAGGGGATGTGCAATATGAGTGAAGTTACAGATAAAGTGGTGATAGAAGCCAGTGAAACCAAGGAATGCCCTAATGTCCTTCAGACATTTTGGGGTGGGCCATTCCAAGATACCCTTCAATTTGATAGGGTCCATTGCAAGTTGTCCATATCAAAGACACATGCTGAGGTATTCGACTTCGACTTTCTCAAATTCGCATTTTTCTGGTTTCAAGAACAGGTTGTAATCATGAAGATGGGCAAGAACTTGCTTCATCAATTCATGATGTTCTTCTATAGTCACAGTAGCGATCAGTATGTCATCCATGTAGATAAAAACTTTTCCAGTGCCGATAAGGTCCTTGAAGACCTCATTCATCATCACCTGAAACATTGCAGGTGAGTTGGTAAGTCTGAAGAACATTACCAGTGGCTCAAACATGCCCCAATTGGTTTTGAAGGCTGCCTTCCATTCATCGCCAGGTTTAATGCGAATGTTGTTGTAACCCCAGTGGACGTCGAATTTGGTGAAGATCTTGGCATCCTTCATTTTGTCTACAACATCAGAGATTAGTGGTAGTGGGTACTGGTTCTTTACAGTCATTGAGTTGAGCTGTTGATAGTCTTGTACAGGTCGAAGTTTGCCATCCTTCTCCTTGACAAAGAAGAAAGGGGACACAAATGGTGATTGTGACTTGCGGATGTAACCTCTAGACAACATGTCTTCAAGGAATGTGTTGAGTGCTTTCTGTTCATCAATATTCAGTGGATAGATTTTACAATTGTTAGCGGGAATTGCATCAGGTTTGAGGTCAATAGCATGATCCCATTTACGAAATGGTGGTAGAGTGTGTGATGTGACCTCTTCAAAAACAGTGTGGTATTCAATGTATTCAGCGGGTATTTGCTCCTTGAGTGTCTTGGTTTCTTTCTTCTGGTTTTCAGCTGCTGCAAGCTCTGTGGATTGCATGGTGCGATGGATTTCTTCCTCAGAGTTGGGGAAGGCAAGGTAGAGTTCATCTCCTTTGGATAGGAGTGGTTCAGTGTTGGGTTTCAAAATAAAATGATGGGTGAGAAGTTCATCATCATTCAAGGTGAGACCGGTAGTCGGTGTTGCTTCAGAAGTAGGAGTAGTGAAGTGTACAGTTTTCTTGGGTGTGACAGATAGGGCTGATGCACGTTTGCCTGTGACAAAGCAGGCACAGGATGCAGGGAAGTAACATCATTGCTGATCAATGGATAGCTGGCAAAATGGTGGACAATTAGCAAAGTCAAGTAAGGATGTCTTCCAATTGATATCAGGGTTATGCTTGTGAAGCCAGGTATGACCTAAAATAAGGTCATCTGTTCCAAGGTTACAAACAAGGAAATGGATCATTTCTTCATGTCCATTGGTTTTCATGGCGAGATAGACTTTGTGTGTAACGCAACCAGAAATGTTTTCAGTGTTGTCAACGTTACATACTTGGATTTCTTCACTAAGTGGCATAGTTTGCATGTGGTATTTCTCGACAATTCGGCGATTGATGAAGTTGGTTGTGACACCACTGTCAAGAAGAGTGTGGATGGTGATTTTCTTGGTACTTGTGCATGATCACAACTCCACAGGAATGTAGAGTGCATGTTCTTTTGGTAAAAAGGTTTCAGTAAGAATAGCAGTAAGAGAAGGTTTATCCTGGTTTAAGTGAGCCTTCTTGGCAATTGCTTGTCTCTGTTTCTTCTTGGCTTTGATCTGGATTTTGAGCTGGTGTTTATCCTCAAGAATTGAGGATTGATGCAACGGTTTGTTGGTTGTTCTTGGATAACTGCCTAAAGGCCTTGGTGCATTTGAAAGATGACTTGGTAAGGTCAAAAAAGTCAGTAGCGAGTTGTTTCTGGGATACTTTAGTAGTAGCAGATGGTTTGCGACACTTGCAAATGTTGCAGTCACAGTTCTCGTGTTCGCGTTTTTGAGGAACAATGTATGTCGTCCTCTTCTTAGTTTTCTGTTCCTTCAGCTGTTGATAGCTGACAGGATTGATGTGTTTGAAGTAGGCCGCAAACTGATGGCATACAATCTTCTGGTGGGTTAGTGATAGCATCTTGAAGTAAGATCTAAACTGTGAGTTAGTCAAGTGTTCCCAGTCAGACTGGACAGGTTCCTGTTCATCTTCAGATGATAAGTCAGAGTTGTCATCATGAAGAGTGGGTAGAGAAGTGGTAGATGATTGCAGAGATACATGCAATCCTTCCAGTTTTGATGTAAGATCATCAATTTGATCTTGGAGTGAGGAATCTTCCTCTTCCTCCTCTGGTACAGGTTCAAGATGGCACAGAATTGCCCATCAGTTGTGAGAGCTGGATGTGGGGTTGGTCGGGTAAGACATGGTAAGAAAAACAAAAGTTTTTCGCTGGTTGGATCTCAAGATATCAGTAGATCAAGTATGGGTAGTACATCAGGAGCAAAGAGAAAGCTTGTTCTAATGTAAGGGTTCAGCACACGTACATGTGGCCAGAATCTTATCGAGTGGCATAGTATGCTCAGGATGTCGGTGGCTTGCTAAGACAAGCAAGGGTTCCCCTATATGAGAGGACTAGGTGGCAAGGTTCAAGTATAAGCTGGTGAGGACAAGGTATGACAATGCCTTGTCAGGGCAAAAGGAAAGTGACACAAGTGGACTTGGTATTGGCTAGTCTAGTACCAGGTAAGATACAATAGAACAAGCTTGGGACTCTACTATGAGAGGACCAGGCTTATATATACCTATGGGTACATGGGAATGGCATACCATACCAGTATGCGTATGTCAGTATAGTAAAGGTGAAACATAGTGAATGGCATAAGGCCGTTGTCATAGGGTGGCATCCACATGCAAGTGGAGTATTGAGTCAAGAGGTGTCCAGAGTATAAGTGTGGGTCAATATGAAGTGAAACAGGGTAAGCAAATAAATGGGGTACAAAGGATGACAGAATGTGTGGAGGGACAAGTGGAGGAATACAAGTATGCCCAGCATTCTGGGGTAGATGGAAAAGGAAGGATGTGCAGCATCTGCAGTAAACACATGTTTGAGAAGGCAGTGTAACAAGGTTTAGAAGTAGAAATAGTAACCAAGTCACGTACAAAGGTTCTAATGGAATCAGCATATGCTGATGTGTTCTAGGTGAAGGTTCTGTACAACAGAAGATGCCAGATACATGATGCACATGTGGTCATCATGTAAGACATGTGTGGGTGTTGGCATACATAGTATGTAACCTGTGATTGAGTGGATGAAAGAAGAAAAGAAAAATACTAGCAGTACACGGCCAATGTTAGGTTCATAACACCAAGTCCAATGGCTATGATGCCATTGTTGTCTTTGTCAATCATGATGTGACTAAGGCAACTGTTATCACCCCCTGTCATACCATGATCACTGTGGAACAAATGGCCCAACTTTACTGTGATCATGTATGGAAGCACTTTGGACTTCCCACCAAACTTATATCAGACTGTGGAACACAATTCACTGCTGCATTCATGTCTGAACTTTGTTGCATCCTGCAGATCCAACAGGCTATGTCTACAGCCTACCACCCACAAACCAATGGTCAAACTGAATGCTTAAACCAAGAATTAGAGCAATTCCTCTGCATACACCTCAATCCAACAACCTGACTGGCCTAAGTACCTATCTGCTGTGGAATTTGCTCACAATTCCCACTACCACACCACTACCAAGGTGTCCCTGTTCTTCATTCTCATGGGTTATGAACCCTTATCCATCCCTATCCCAACTTCATCTGATTCCACCCTGCTATCTGACCAAATCACAGAATTATCACAACTCTGTGATGAAATTTAAGCAGCACAACTCCTGGCACACAATGATTGGACAGATAATACTCCATTCCCATTGTATCAAGTTGGAGATCAGGTCTGGCTTGAGGGTAAACATCTTCACACCCTCTTGCCATCCCTGAAACTCACCCCTTGCCAATATGGACCATTCCCAATCACAGATATCATTAACCTGGTCACTTATTGCCTATCACTCCCTGGTCACTGGTCTACATGCATTCACCCTGTCTTCCACACCTCACACCTTGCCCCTTATTGGGAAACTGTGGCACATGGTCCTAATTTCTCTGCTCCCAGATCTCCTTGAAGGCAATGAACACTTCAAAATTGAAAGGATTGAAGACCATCATCTATATTGTAATCAATTCCTGGTCAAATGGCTTGGTTACCTGGCTTCAGAAAATCAATGGCTCCCACATTCTGAATTAGAAGCCCATGCTTTGGATCTTCTTGCTGAATTTGAACAACTCCACCTGACCCTGGAATCTTCTAGACACCATGGACATCATCATTAAAAGTAGGGGGTAATCATCCCCTTTACCCTAGATCTTTTCAGCTCTAAACCACCCTCACTGCATAAACTGTTTCCAAACCACTTTCCCATCTATCAATCATCTCCAGCAATGCCTTCCTCCTCCAGCCCCACCATGCCCCAACCTCAACATCTTTGATTGCCTCACCAGTGAATACATCAGGAGCATTGAGAACTACCACCAGATCATGCTTGAATTACCTGGACATAGGTCCATCAACACATTCAGGATGCAAGAAAGGACCACCATGTACAATGCTAGAGGACCCCTTGCAGAATTCCACACCCTTCCATCTTACAGACAAGCCAAGAGAGCTGAGAAAGCTCTAATAGGAGTAGAGGAGCATAGGGTGAGTACTATCCCCTATACATCCAATCAGCCATGCCCCTCTCCCACCATCCTTGCCATCCACTCACCCCCTTACCCCAGTTCTCCCTGTACCACCCCATCTATCCACACTGCCCCTCCAGTCTGAGGTTCCCAATGACAACCTGGTCTTTCCCCCCTGTACAGATGTTGACATCAATCTAGGACCTATGTCACCCCCAGCAGCTGAACAGGAAGAACTTCTGACTGAATCTTCTGAATTGTTGAGTGATCTGTATGACACTCCAGACAATCAGAATGATGAAGGGAAAGTACACCCTTGTTTCAGTGACCTGGATCCAGACTATCTGTTCCATGTTCTCATCACCTTGTGTCATACCCCTGATACCACCACTCCTGACCTGGTCCTTACACCAGGAGGGAAGAACTATGTGAACATCACCTACAAAGTGGAACTGGTACTTGGTAAACACCTGCAGGAGAACCCTGAACTGGAGATCAACCTCCATCATGCCCTCCTTTGTCCTCATGCCAGGGAGACCTTCAGTTGAGCCTGTCATCATCTATGAGTCAAAGGCATCACATACAACATCAAACATTACCAGGACTGGTCTCACTGTGTCAAAAGGCTTACCACATTTAAAACTCATGCTGATGCTCTTCTATCTCAGAGGTGTCATGAAAAAGCCAAAATTGCTAATTGACTCATCAATGCAGATGCCTATAGATGGTTGTTACCCTTCCTTGCCACCCCTCATATGATAGACCTTCATGACTCACCCCCACTTCCTTCCCCATCCCTCCTACCTGCTGATTGTCTTGGAGGAGGAGCAGATGAATCTGAAATAAGTTGACCTCATTACAACAAAAAGATTCACTGCTGGAACTGCAGCAAGGTGGGCCATCATTTCAAGGAATGTTGGTCTCCTCTACATGAAGGGTTTAATCCTGATCATCCATCACCACCACCCCACTGTCATTGTCATCATGCCCAGATTCCCCTCATTAATTGTCTTTGCAACCAGTCCCACTCTGGACCCCACACCTATCAATGCTGGACTTGTTCAGGATGTCACTCAGACCTTCACCTCAGTAATCATTCTATTGATTGTCATCATAACCACCACTTGCCTATCCCTGATTACATGGACTACAACCTCAATGCAGTGGATGACTACAAGTAGAGGCTGGGACATCCTCTGGGTAACTGGGGGGTAGTGTTACAATTTCTTTTCCTTTTTACTTACCTGTTTCCTTTCTTGTTATCCTGGATATCATTGGACTCACTATATGCTTTGATCCATACTTACTTGGAGATCTCCTGTCAGGGCACTGGGTATTGGACTCATTTCATACTTACACAGGTTCTCCCATCATTCCTGACTGCACACTTACTTAACCTGTGTTATCTGCCTATGGCAGATATCCCTCTTATCCCTATGACTTGTCCTGATTCATA
>QLPM01003794.1:0-14068 GCA_003314695.1 Albatrellus sp. MG142
CACTTTGTCTGAAATGAATATCTGCCCTCGTTAATTTCAGGCTGCACCTTTGATTCCTCCATCTCAAGCGCTTGAGTAGGCATTCTCAAACTCTGAACAGTGTTGGGTTAGGACATACAAGAATCAGTCGAAAGAGAAGGATGGAGGGGACAAGAGGACGGTGATGGTGCGCCGGGGGGAGGGTATCCAAATGAACGTTGGGAAGCGTAGTTTGTGCGTAGCGAGCGGGGGATAAGAGGGTATATAAGACTCAAGAGCAACAAAGACTCGGACGATTACCGATTTCCCCGAGTGTCAGGCGCCCATTTCACATCAGGCACAACCCAGGGGCAGGTCGCCATATAAAGCGTCGTACCTGTCGCGTCCTCTCAAGCCTCGTCTACCGCTCCTATGGACCGCAGTTTTCATGTTAACGCCCACTGTGTCATGCCGCGCTGTTCTAGTGGATGTACTCTGCGAACGGCGCGGTGCTCTACAGGCTTCGCATAATCCGATTTGCATGGCTACCTGCATCAGAACCTGAAGCAGGAGGGTGGTCGAACTTCCTATTTCGGAGTGCACAACCACACATCGCCTTTCAGCCAATCTCAACGATTGTTTACGCAACACCAGGGTCAACACTGTACTTGTCTAACACTCTCGAAAGCACCTATGAGCCGCTGGTAATTCAACGGATCCCACGGGTCACCGGGTCCACCATATGCAGCCAAGGCGCTGACAATGGTCAAGTGCCCACGATTGTTGGGATCAGATCAGCACTGAGTGTTACTTGGCAGCTCACATTCCCAGGTCAAGAAACGTAATTTCCCTCCGAATCCTTCTACAGAACTGTTAGCGCCATCACGTCCGGGTCCGGCCGAGCAGGGACAACTGGTCCGGGGGGCCTCTGGCTCGCCGTTGGACACTATAGTGCACAGGATCGATCACATGAAGGTGTCGGTGAGGATCGACACGATCACAAAGATCTGACAGTAGGTTAGTCTCCATAAGTTCGAATACCCGATGCGACACCGAGATTACAGTACTACTAGCATGGTGGATGATACGAGATACTATCATCGTACAGCATGGCCTGACACCATTATCAACAACTTCATAATATGCATCACGGGAAAGAAACGCTCACTAAACCGCTCAAGCCCAACATGGAACGTGGCGCGTCGCATGTTTAGCTTTAGCAGATAATGATTTGTAGGTGCACTACGGTATGGCCGTAGATGTCGAGATGTTATGATAAAGGCTTGAGAGTCACGCAGCATCTTGGGGTTAAACGGATGTAGATATCGGATAGTCCAGATTACCTTCAATTGTACGTATTGACAATTCTCCGAACTCGTCCGTTTGACTGGACTCGTGTTTGCTAGTTGTCAGTTTTGGGCCCTCGACAACTGAAAGGACCGGAAACTAAATTGGCTGTGTGTGCATCACTTTGCGGCAAGACTGGTATGGGGTAGGCCGACTTGGAGTGGGGTAGGTCGTGAAATAGCTCCGTGAACTGCAACATAGGCCGTGGGGGATCTGACGATGATTGAACTCCTATTCATCGTCGACGAATAGAATCCCTAGCATTCTGTGTTTCAAAAAATTAATCGCGACTAGGTTATTGGTCCCTACTTAGCGCAGGGGGTGTACGTTTTTGCGCGATGAGGCCGCCCTTTTGCTCCACAAAAACTCGGGTTCTTTCCGCAGCCCATGCCACAGCTATATCGAGGAATGACCAGGAAGACTCGGTTGTGATGATGGCTAGTATTTGCGCAGTAGGCGAGTCGAGACGGTTACAAGGGCCCACAGTATATATTGCACAGGATGAAGTTGCACAACTGCTTGTACTGCACCAACACCAGCACCCGTCGGAATCAGTCTATCACACGGCTCCTCATAAATTAGATAGGTGCACGTACTCATTCCTCGACCATTGACATTCCGGCTTCCAACTACTTTTGGCTTATCATACACAGGCGTTATCGGACTGTATGTAGTCGGATCATGTACGATAATTTGCACGCCATCGAGGTCCGTCGTGGATCATGGCGGGCCGAGCAGTGCCGTTCCCGAACTTGGATTGCACCCACTCACAGACAACCCAATACGGCAACTGACGATACGCCGCAAGCATCGATGTTCCCGAGCACCGCTAAGGCACTGTAGTCTGTCGACCTCAACTGATAATACATGTGCCTGGAGCGGTACACGTGCTCGCGGTGAACTCATAAAAAATTGTCTGTTTAAAAACTTGTCAACGTAGTTGTGTGCGGCGGTGTGATCACTGTGATGGAGATCATGTGAGGTGGTTGACGCTGGCTGCGGTTGACAGGAGCAACGGTAGGACTGCTACAGCGGAAGGCAACAGGCAAGTCTTTGACGATCTTCTTAAGCCTCAGACTGCCAATGAAGGCACCTAGGCGTGCTGGCCTCCCAATGTTCAGATCACTATGAGCAGTGAGCAAAGTCTGCCAACATCAGGCCGGTCAGGTGCTGTGGTTTGCCGACCCTACAAGATCTGTAAAGGAGATAACGCAGGTCCAGGGATACTTTACAGCATAAGGCAGTTCTAAGGCCCGCCGCTGGGGAGGTGAGTAGGCAACAAGCACGTCATTTGTGCCAAGAATTGGGCAGGCAATTTATTTCCACGGCATTGCGTGGCAGCAAGGAAAGCTTCAGGCCGGTCATACTCGGAGGACATATATTCAGACAATGGCTTTCGGCACGTCACGGGGCAGCGTGCCCATCAAAGACGTCAAGCCGCACCTGTGGATGATCGTCGACCAGACAATGAAGCCCGCAGCACCCGTAACAGCCCAACAAAGGCATCCCACCTCCAACACCAGGTCGAAGCACTAAATTACACTAATATATGATATGTAGTACAGGCTGCCAACGTCCTCAACAGCCGAATGTATTACCCAACCCACCACGAAGCCAGACGTACCTCATCCTCGACCGCGGCCTTCTGCTGTCTGCGAGAAGCCCGCAAGCAGCATGTGCAGCGTCTCGCTAACAGTGCGCTGCACCTGTGTCCGCCGTTGTTTGGTGGCCGGTGCATCATCTCCGTCGACGTTCAAAACATCTACAACGTCATCTGTGCCTGCCTCCGCCTCCGCCTTCCGCTTCGTCGCCTGCCAGTGCAGATACTTCAAGCTGTAGCGTGGAGCGGGCGTGTGCGCAATGTTGATCGGCGCGGCTGCGAACCAGAGTACCTCATTCGTCTCTGGATCGCGATCGAAATGTTTAGCTATATCAGGACCCGTCAGCGCACCGCCCAGGTATACCACACGTAGCAAACAATGAGTCGGTACCTGTCTCTACTGGCAGCTTCTCTATTGATACATTAGCCCCGAGGCCTCCTGCGCCCCCGGCAGCGGTCATGATAGACCTGTCTTCAGGAGGACGTAATTGAGTGCTCTGCGGCGGCTGGACTTGCTGCGTAGTGCCGTATGAGACGGAATATGGGTGGTAAGTTCCCACCGTGCCAGGAGCAGGTGCCCCAGTGGAGCCAATAGCACCTGGCACACCGACGTAAAGGCCTTTACTTGGTCCAGATGCGTCCGTTGCCGACGCTGCCCCCGCACCTGCGCGCTTCGGTCGTTTTCGCCCGGTGCCCCCTCCTTCGATCTTCTCGCCCTCAGCCTTCTCGATCGTGTCGCCTATGCCTCCAGGCCCCTTTACGCTCTTGCCTTTTAGGAACGGGCTTCCAAACCGCCGCGGGAAGACCATACGCTCAAACGGATATATCGGCATGAACTCTGTCGACTTGCGCACTTCTTCTGGTACACACGAGTTCCAGTTTTTTATCTTAACGAAAATGCGTTCTCGGTCGTTATACCGGGAGTCGCAGACGTAAAGGGGCCACCCGAGGTACCAGAAAGGCGGACGGGGCCTCCCGCGGATATGACGCGCGGTAAATTGGCATGCGATCTTCTCGATCACATCTTCTACAGGATGATCTGCGAAATGACCTGGAAACGAGGGGCGGAGTTAGACACGCTATAGATGGCCCGATGTAGACAGTTCTCGCACTGGTTTTGAATACCTCCCCCTCCCAGAATTGCCGGTGTGCTGGATGAAACGTCTGCTCTGGCCTGTAATACCAGCACACAGTCACTCCTGGCTGGTCCTTTTTAGCACTGAGACGAACATCGACGCTCAGTATCAGGACACTGACGTGGGCTGGGCTGACTTACGGTTCATCCGAGATGAAGCATTTAAAGACTTGAGCGACAATGGGTCTGCTCGGATCATCCGGATTGCTGAGATGTAGCCAATCTGCTAGCTTGATGCTCCACCCCTTGTACACGACTTCATCGACGAACGTCCTATCCTTGGTCGACACGCGGAAGGTGGTGACGCCAGGCTGCTTCTCTGGATCAGACGAATGCATGGGACGTGCGGTACCCGGCCCGGCGCGGAGATAAGCAAAGTTTGTGCTGGAAGTGTACGGTGGACCAGGTGGCGGGCTAGATGATGTGAGGGCTTGATATAAGCGCTATTGTCGAGGCGGGCTTCAGAATGAGATGAAAGGTGAAAAAATTTCTGCTCACCTGGAGTAAGAGAATTCTGCCGTAGGCCTCGCCGCCGGGTTCGTGCCACCTGCGGGCTTTCTCAAAGAGTTGCGCCATCTCCGTGTCAAACGCTTGGTTCGAGGGATAGTACTTGGACCGCGCACGGCCCTTATGATGACGTATGTGAGGAGCCCATTCGACAATATCATGACATAATGAGACGTACTTCAATAAGCTTGAGAGAGATGGGAGACTAGTAGTTGGAGCGCGTTCGCACGTTAGCACCAATAATACACAGATCGCGAGCCATATAGACCTACATTGAACGATAAGTAGGGGATGGTGGGCTCTTCAGGGACAACTTCCAAAGCAGTAGCTAAACGATTACCTCTGAAAAGAGTCTCGTCAGAGCAGAGACCCAACCCAGCATGCAACGCATAGATCGGAGACAGTGCGAAACTCACATCACGTCCTTGTGGCTCTTGATCGCCGTAATGATTTCAATCCACCTCTCTTTGGAGCCCTCTGTCATCCACCCATAATCTCCGAATCCCTCCCACCGCGGCAAGCCTTTCTCCAATTGAGTAACGACAGCATCACTTTCTC
Organism: Albatrellus sp. MG142; assembly: GCA_003314695.1. Lineage (NCBI taxonomy): Eukaryota > Fungi > Basidiomycota > Agaricomycetes > Russulales > Albatrellaceae > Albatrellus > Albatrellus sp. MG142. The sequence continues at coordinate 5,106 of QLPM01003794.1, forward strand.
CGTCGCGCGCCATCTCGTCGCCAACGCCCATACTTTCAGGTTCTGGAGAGCCCCCGACGTCAATTTCGGCTTCCAGGGACGATTGCCGATTAGGCGACTTTGATTGAGGAGCAGGAGGCTTGGGGGTCGCTGCAACAGCTGGAGAAGGCGCTGCAACTGCCGGTGTGGAAGAAGCAGCAGGGATGGATTCCCTTGAAGCAGCTTCTGCGTGCTTCTTCTGAGCTGACGACGGGGGAGGAGATGACCGCGGCACGGGTAAAATGCTCCGCTGCTTCCATTCGGTTTCCAAAACACCCTGTAGACGAATGCGACATGCGTAAAATATGACCCATCGAATTCAGATATGTGCTAACCTTCAGCAAAGTTGCATCCTTCGATATCTGACTGCTGGGCTCGTTATAGTAGAGCGCGTTGAGGAACACGAGCATCAAGTCTTCATACACCTGTAACGGACCGTTGTACTTGTTCTTCTGCAAGCTATCTTGTACGCCGTTCAGACACCTGGGTTCAGGTATGACCTGTCAAATGCGCATGGGGATCGATCGTCAAACGCGTACTGTGACGGTGGGCTGCAGCGCCAACCTCATAGTAATCCGCCCAATCGTCTCTGTCCACGAGCTCGAGAAACATGTCTGCGAGCTGCCGCTTCTTCCGAGGACTTGCTGTGCTCGTAATCGCCTTGAGAACATCCTCAATAGCTGTTTTCTGCGCTGTTGTAATACCCATGTTGGACGACGTCGAAAAGGTCGCCCGGCAATTAAAGTTGTAAATGGCCGCGACCTGAGGCGGACGCGTGAGACGGTTGTTGACAGATGATTTGTCAGCAGCTTCTGTAAGTAACACACCACAACAATCGCCAAATATTTTCAAATTCCGCGGTAGTGGCCATTCCTCCGCCGGTTGAGAAGATGTCGTACCGTGCCTTTGAGCAACTTTGGCAGCCTTCGATCTTGTCTCTGCGCCCATAGCACCTGATACTGATCATCCGGTGTCCAATGCGCATTGGATAAGAGGTATATTGCCGGTCGTTAGCCACCGTCGGATAGTTGCCGAAGAGCGCGTTGGTCGTACTTCAAGTTACCTTGACTGGACACGGAAGTTGATCTAGTATCTATCACTGCCGTTGACTCCACACATAGCTAACTCTGTTTTCCGTGTTTTGCGCGTTGCGTGACTCTGGACTTCCCACTGGCTGATCTCTAGCTGCGCGCTTGTTATAGAAATGTATTTGTTCATACAGTACGCCACCCGGTGAGTGCTTGAAATCGCGCCCGCTAACAAATTTTTCAGCGACGTCCATTTAGTTTTCTTTTCGTGTGGTAAAGCCCGTGCGCGTGCACGCAGTCCGCGCGGTGCAGCGTTGTCATCTCTGCCGAATATACATACCAGTATATTCCTGACTAGGCCTGACAGTTCGCAATAATTGGGGTGCCTGCCAGAGCTCCTGACTTCTTCCAATACATTCGTATCCTTTGGTCGTCTTCATTGCTTATCTCGACGTGTTGCCTCGTGCACGTCGGACTGCGGTAAGTCGGCATCAAGGTGTCTGGCCTTGTTCTGGTATTTATGAGTCCTGCGAGGACCGCCGCCGCCGCCGGCCAGTGATTGGCAGATTGATGGACTGGTACGTGACCGGAAGGAGAACCTCCGAGCATGTTCGGCGAGATGTCACAAGGATGGCATCTCAGATGGCAACTTACTACAAACGAAAGGAAGACGCCTCCAGGGCTCTGACCGCCATGAAAGGGCCTCAACGTCAGAAAGGGACTTCCTGCCGCCATACTGGACAGAGTTTAATTTCTTTCCGTAATATATGCTATGCATGTGCCGGCGAATGCCCGTTCGAGACTTGCCCCCGAGTCGGGCGTGCTTTGCTTCATCTGCCGGACTTTTGACTGTGCGCAAGTGCAGATTCGACGATCCGGCAGGCCCGCGCATGCTTTCTGGTGCGGGCATGTGCATGCGGAATAATGCACCGGTAGCCCAAACAGCGTCATCACGCTTGGCTGCAGCAGATGGCGCACGGATATGTCCGTGCTGTCGGTATGCCTGTCGCATTCATCTGTTGAGAATTTCATTCTCGATGTTCATACAGAGTTCTCGGGCCACAGCCACGAGATAACGACTCGAGGACTGGCCTTGTGGGGCTGATCAAATTCCATACGTACATTATGATCGTTGGCACTGCTTACCTTCGCTGGACCAATGAATGCATGCGCGCTCCATTGTTTCACTGCGCAGCATGAGTATGAGCTAATGATCTCTCCTTCTTTCGTATTCACGCACGCTGTACCAGTAGCATGCGGACTGCTCAGATCCAGATCCATCGTACAGACAAAGCATGTTACAATTCAGCAGGAAGCGAAGTCACGAAAGAACAAGGTATGCCTGATGATCTTCAAGACCCCCTTCAGTCTGACACGGTCTGATGGCAGATACCGACTTTTCTGCGTACGGTGCTTCGTGTTTCACGTTTGCACCGTCTGCCAGCCCATGTACTCCTGGCGCAGCCAGGGGAAAAGAAGTCGATGGTGGTTTATGTAAGAACTCCATTTCATTTTTCACTGTTGATTATCACTTTTCCGGCCAAATGTAGACTATAGGACACGAGGAGAAAGAGCCAAACTCTGCAAATGCTGCGGTGGGGAGAGGGAGCCGCTAGAGAAGAGGTAGACTGTGAAGTATAGGGGGTATAGGAACATGTGTAGAGAGTACGAAGTGAATGTAGAGAAATGGGATGGTGAAAGGGGATATATTTTGTGTTAAAGAGGGGGCCCGATTCAGAGCGAGGCGAGCTCGGTCAGGTGTAGAACCTGAAGAACAAAGGTGAAAACTCCGCGAGCCCATTATATCGTAACCGCGCCTAGAGTCCGAGATCCATCATGATCATTTCTCTCAGTTCTCTGCCCAAACTTACACACTCATCTGTCTCCATGCTGCACCTTATATTTAAGCCATTCGTTCCGATGCCTTCTCGTCTTCCTATTTTCCAGTGCCTCCTCTGCCTCCAGCACTCTCCATGACCGCCTCCTACTACGCACACCCCTCCACCTCGTCAGCTGCCACCTATTCCTATGGCATACATTTCATCAACGATGCACGCTTCCTGAACGGATCGCCGCCCTCGATCCAGCAGCACTATTTTGATCACGCGTCCGCCTCTCCCGCGGCCTCCTCCCTGAGCTTCTCCACACCTGCCGCTGCCGAATATCACCAGAGCGCCTCCTCTGCCTTTGCTCTCAATTTGCCTACTTCGCCCTGGACGCCACTCCTTGCGTATCCTATGGCCAGTATTTCGCCCCCGGGCGTCCCAGATATCAATCACCATCTTCCCCTCCATCAGCAGCCCTTCCCCGCCCTGCGCGCCCCATCTGCATATCCCTCCATGGCCGTATCGCCCCAATCTCCGCCACAAAACCAATACACTCCCCCAACCCCTGCCCCCGCGCCCACACCATCTGTGTCCCCGCCAACCCGCACACCTGTCCGCACGAGCAGGACGACGTCCAGAAGCGCGGCCCGCAGCTCTGAGGCTCGATTACCCACGCAGCCAGCGCGTGTCCGCGAGAAACGGCACGCCTGCTGGATGTGCCATAAGAGCTTCGACCGTCCCAGCACGCTGCGCAAGGTATGTCTCCCACTCCCACACCCAACCCCAGCTCATCGATCCGCCTTAATCCCATCAGCACCTCCTCGTCCACACCGGAGAAAAAGGCGCGTGACTCGCCCCCCGATAAGGGCTCCTCCCAGCCGTGACTGACGCGCCTTATCTTCAGCATACGCGTGCGAGACTTGTGGTCGGCGCTTCGGTGTCGCCTCAAACCTCAACCGGCATACCCGTCGTTGTGTCCTGCGCACAGTCACCACCGCGCCAGCCGTATCTCCCGCCCCCATCCCGGCTCCTGTCGCACCCGCCGTGGCGTCCACCACATCGCCCATCGGTAGCGCGGCTACGGCTGCGGCAGTCTCCGCTACGGCAGCGATGAGCTCACCCGTTTCTCAAACCTCACGTGGGAGCACAGGCTCTCCGGACGGCGAGCTCCGTCCGCAAGCACGCGTGCGCACGTCGACGATCGAGGCCGCAGGCGGAGGGCCTAGTTCATTCTCGGCCTCGACGTCCTTCCTCGCGCCCGGATCTGAGGACACCTCGGCATCACGGCCGAAGCGGCGCCGTCGGCCGCCGTCACCATCGCAGTGGGTCCCGGAGAGCCTGCTTCCGTTCGACCTGACGCCATGCAGGAAAGCGTGCCCGGTCCCTCTGGCGCCGGTGCTTCCGTTCCGCGACGCACAGCAGTGGGAGGAGCGCAACTCGTACGAGGAGGACGCGCCACATAACCCATACCACCCGTCTGGGTGGAAGGGGAAGCTACCCGGCCCGGGGCTGGTGGCGAAGGACATGCTCAGCACGGGCATGGCTCTGGGTAGGTTGATGTCATTCTGATCGGGTAGTGGCGCATGGGTGTGGGGCTCGCGAGACGCCGGGACGCCCGATCGACGGTGTAATTTGCTCTCCTGTTTCTCCTACATCTCCGCCGAACGTGTACGAGCTGTAGATGCTGTGTTTGTACTGTGTTCGCCGCCGTGCGCTGCTTGTCCGCCGCACGCCCTGTCCTACCACTCGAATCTTGTGTTGACTTGTTTTTTCTTGACGATCTGGCAGAGAGGTTACCTATACAGGATCCGTATTTCTAGCACCGTGCGGACTGACTCGACTAGGCAACGTCGTGGCGCATTTAATGATACCTAAACTATGACCGGGGCCCTGTAGAGGCCCGCCAGTTATCCTAGATAGAGAATGGCAGGCGACGTGGCACCGTTCCACTTCTATTTCTCTGTCAGCACTGTTTTGCGGCAGACGCGATACTTCCGCCCGCTGGCGTCTAATCAGAACACATATTATTCCCATTCGTCATCAGTGTGGTGAGTAGACGAATTGGGGGCCCACCGGTCCAGAAAGGGGGGGCGTCGGTGCGACAGAAGTCGCCCCTTTTGACGTACATTGACAACGGGCTGTCAGCCGGTGAAATATCGACTTTAAAGGTTATATGGGCATGGTTAAATGGGGAAATTGGCTGGGTATGGTGCTGAGTGTGCCGGTTCTGGAAGGACACAGGTGGGAGCGGTGCGTGGAAGTAGATTTTGGGCGGGGGGCATTTGCAATTGCGAAGGGACAGATGGTGCGGGCACAAGCTCGGTTATGTACATCTCAATCAAGCACTACACTTTCTATATGTGGACGACCAGGGTGGTTTGGTTCTAGACTAATTTAGTTTCGCCGGGTTTGGCTTACACCCCAAACGTTGTCGCAATCATGATGAGGTCTGTGCACGGACGGACGCAATTTTCCGATGCATGTCGTGTTTTGAAATGGTGTTTGTTGCATCCGATCCGGTGAGTGGTTGCGTGTGGCAAGTGAAATTATTAATAATATTGGACGATTCCATAGAGATCGGGCGGGATGGTCGCTTCGGCCATTAGATCATCGTCTATACTCATCTAAGGCCCATATTTTGAGTTCAGAATCAGCAAAAATATGCAGTATAAAGCAGACTGCGCAATGTTATGTATTGTATGCCCGATATCACAGTACCCACTCTGAGGGCGATCACTAGTACTGACGGTGGTTTGGGGGTGACAAAGGAAATGTTTCCCTCTGAACTGGACGGTGAACTGTAGATTGATACGGGCTGACCTTTGCGCACATGAGTTACAATGATTGGACGCCAGGTCCATTCAGTACTGAATGGGGACTAGGATGCTATAGCCGAGACTGGCAACCGCGTTGGCCCCGCGGCCCCTTGCTGGCCCCGGCAGCGAGTGCAATCGGCGATGGATCGAGACGCTATGACATCAGTCACCGACTGGTCCCTCGACGATGAGCTTGCCGTCTCCTGCAGGCCTCCCGCGCCGCCCTCAATCTCGGCCCCGAGACCCTCGTTACGCCCGCGCACCCCCCCGCCAGTCGCCAGCCTTACCCGCCCTAACCCGGGCCCGGGCCTCCTCGTCATCCGTGAGTCCCCGCTCACCCTCCTTCTCCGGCTCTTCAAGCACTGGCGGATCACCCGCCTCGTCTTCGAAAAGGATGCAGATGCCTCTGCGGCCGAGCGCGACGACCAAGTCGTACGCTTCGCGAAGGAGGCCGGTCTTCAAGTCGTCGTTAGGGCGGGCAGGACACTCTGGGTCCCCGAGAAAAACGGGGGAAAGCCGGCTACTTCCCTCAAGGCACCTATGAAGGTCAGTTTGACTTTGCCTGCCATCCGCCATTAAGCTCATGTGCGTAATTACTGCATGGGCGGGAGCGGAAAAGCTGGGAAAGCCCCAGCACCCGAGTCTCTTCCTGGGTGATCTCTCCCTGTTTTTAGACAACGGACAGCCGGGCACCGACCTCGGTATCGGTCAGTGCCAGACCTCGCTCTTCCCAGGCCAAAAGGCGATTATGAGCTGGGCATCGCGGACACCACAGCGGCGAGTCCCTGGTGCTCGAAAGGCTCACTGCTCGGCGACGACAACGAGTACATCGCCCGACCGCACCGACCGATCCCGCGTCTCCATTTCGGCTCCCTCGGCATCTGGCGCTTCCGCCATGACGTACAATGCACCGACGCCGTCTACCAGGGCCCGCATTCCATCCTGCCCCTCAGCCTCCCTGGCCGGCTCTAGTGCTTCATCAGGAAGTACAATTTGGATGGCAGGAGCGAGCGTATGCGAGCTTGTACGCGAGCATGCGTGAGTGTTTTCCATGCCATGTCTGGAGTGGGGGGTGGGTGTTTTTCATTAAGATATAGGAACATCTCATATGTTGACTCATGTTGCCCCCGCCGCCGTCGGGACCGTCGGGTACTGATGCCGATGCCGCGGCATTCATCATCGCCTCGCGTCTCGCGCACGCGTAGTTCCTCAAGTGAGCATGGGCATCCCCTTTATCAACGCGTCCACGCGCCAGCTGCGTCCCAAGGGCTGGATCCACAACCTCGGCTGCCACCTCGTCGCGTGCTTCCCCACTCTCGGCGGCGGAGCGTATGTCGACTGGGCACACGGTGATCCGTTTTCGCCGCCCTGTTCGTCGACCACGAGCAACTGGGTGTAGCTCAGCCGTACCGCGCTCTTCACCCAGTTCGTCCGCTGCTACTCCCCCGTCGCGTTTGGCCGCCGCTGCGACCCGCACGTGGCGTTCGTCCGCCGGTGAGTCCCCGAGCTCGCTGTGCTGCCGGATAACCGCATATACAAGCCGTACCGCGCACCCCCGGGGGTCCTGCGGCCCGCATGCCACAATGTGCGCTTGCTCGCGGACGACGCGCTGCCGGACCTCGGCTCCGCGCTCGCGCCCTCGGTACCGCCGCCTGCTGTCCTTCTGCCCTGCGCGACGGCGCAGGCGGTTACTACCCTACGTCGTGAAGGAAAATCGACGCCAACGGTGCAGCACCCGTGCGCGCAGCGCACTTGTCCGGGGCAGGAACAGACCAACAGGGGGCAATNNGGGAGGGTGGGGGGTACATATATAACTAATGACCCTGCAGCTGCGCTCGCTCGCAGTTCCGACGGTGGCCCGATTCCAAATTCCAACACGTCGGTCTTCGAATTTGCGCGCCGCAGCGACGTGTGCATCGCGCAGATGCGCGCGGCGTACAAGGTGGGGCTGTGCAACGACAACTCGCGTGTGCTGGACGGCAGTGCGCGGGAGGCGTTGTTTGGGGGTCGAGATGCCGGAGGAGTAGGGGCATGGGGGAGAGGCGTGCGGAGGAGAGGTGGGGACGAGTAATTTTGGAGGGGCGAAGAGAAAGTGGGGGCACAGGCAGGTGCGCCGAATGTGTGGGTAAAGAAGGCGAGCGTGTTCCTAGCGACGGGCTGATGTTCGCTGTTATGAAATTTTTGTTCGTGCCAAAGGAGAACTCTGTCACTCGGACCGTTTACATACTACGGATTAACTGTACACAATTCTGCAAGGTTTTCTCGTTTCGGACCAAGCGCTTTGTCGTAACTTGGACTTGCTTTAGAAAATTTTAGGTCTTCACTGAACCGACTTGATGCTGCATATAAAAAAAAAGAATACAGTGCAGTTTTTCGTTTTTTTTTTTTTTTTTTTTTTTTGACAAGAACAGCCGACGGTTGAAATAATATCATAGTCAACAAACGAGCTGCCATCCAGGCCGGAGATTGTCGGCGGAAAGAACGGGAAGATCGGAATTTCTTACCACTCAAAAAGACACATCGCATCCATGTGGTCCTCGCTATGTCCTTCATTCCAAGTTTAGTAAGGATCTGGTGCTGAAAGACCGGTACCGCGTTCACGGCGACGACCCGTGCAGCGCGTTCGTCCTGGGCAGGAACGGGGGGCAATTGCGCAAGGGTGCACAAAACAAATTATTTTGTATCCCCCCCAACCCCCAATTGTAAAACTTTCCCGTCAGCACCCGCGCGAGCACGCATAAGCTCGCGGGCGGCACGATCCCGACTTATGGCATCTAGTCCATCGGGATGTTGGATGTCAATGTGGCGCACACCGTGTATTTCTTGCTTATAGTCCTCTGCATTGGGGGCGTAGCTTGCCCTTCTCAAACCCCAGATGCAGATTAAATGACCTTAAGTGTGGAATAACAGGACTAGACAACAATGTACATGAAGCTCCTATCGTAACGCAACGCAGCACAGCGCAATAACACAACTCAAAAAAATCTCAATCCACGCGCCCGGGTCACCGGGCTCCGATGCCTAACTTGAGCAGCGCGCCGATGACATCGACCTCCTGCCACCGCTCGTTTACGTGTCCCGTCTCCGCGACCGCCTTTTTCGTCTGGATGTACGTGAGCGTGTTGCGGAAGTGCCGCGTGATCATTTCTGGCGTCTGCACGCCCTCGAGCAGCCCGGGCGGCGCACGCTGCGACGGGTGCACATCTGGGGACGCGATACTGTCGATACTCGCCGTGATCAACTCGACGAGCGAGTTCACGAACTTCGGTGCCACC
>QLPM01003798.1:731-34161 GCA_003314695.1 Albatrellus sp. MG142
GGGGCCATGGTGGCGAAGGAGAGGGGACGAGGGGATGAGGAGATGGGGGACATGATGATGTCAAATTAGCACAAGCTTAAGGTTAAGGTGGCAACAGCTCTGGATAGACGATCGTCGTGGACAGCGGAGGACGCAAATACTGCCAAACACGATAAGATGAGCAGCGGGAATCGGAGGTCGGGGGAGGTGCGAAGCTGGAATACATGCCATGATATTTGTTATGTTTTTGTTCTCGGCATCGTCTTTATTCATGTTCTCTTCCCTGCGCTCTCCATCTCTTCATTTCGTGTCCTGAATGTCTGCTAATTTCGACCGCTTACCTGCCGATGTCAACCTCACCCTTCACAACCAGCGTCCACCTTCTGCGTCGTCTGCTGGCAGACTCTCCCCCACCCCGGTTTCTCTGTCTTCCACCGGACCCCCCGCTCGTGCCAGGACCGTCGTCGACTCGACATCCTGTCCCCAGCCCACTACGTCCTGCCCCCAGCGCGTCGATGGGCGTGAGTGGGAAGGTGGGGGCATGGGTCGGGATGGGGACCAACAACGTCGCATCTCCAGCCAACCTCGATCCCCCTCGCCGGAGCCTTTGCAATCAGAAGATAACCACCGTCGAAACCATCGAGACAGTTCCTATCCGACCTTGTCTGTCCCCAGCCCGTCCCATGTCCTCCCTCCTCCATCCCATCCTTCCATGCTCACCGACCTCCTACCCCTCCTTCTTTGCCCTCAGTGCTCCCCTCCGTCTCTCCTCGTGGCTCCCATCACCCTTCTCTGTGGCCACTCTTTCTGCGCCAGACATTTTACTCGCCGAGATCATTCTCCTCTTTCCGTGCCTCTTTCTGCTATTCCCGGCCCCATTCCAAACACCCTCCCTGCCCCCTCGTCGCTTTCCACGGACGTCCTTTCCCGTCCTTCAAGGTTTATTCAGTGCCCTCTCTCGGACTGTCCTGTCACCCAGACGCAAAATTCCTCCGCTTACATGCCGAACATCCCTTCGTCTTCCACAGTCTCTTTCTATCCTCCGGATGACCTGAATTTCAATTTTACGTCCGACCCATCAGCTGGCATATCAGAGTCGCAGACTGATGTCACTCTCAACAAGGTCATCGACCTTGTGCGGAGAACTCAGCAGCGTATTCAACAAAGCGGTCCTTCATCCTCCTTGGGCCGGGACAGCGACGAGTACACAGACACGGAGTCCGAGTCGGAACAAGGTAGCTCTTCGGCTTTTCCCCTGTGGACACGCTTCAACATCTTGTAACTTCTAGTTGCACATTTGTCTCCCACACGGTGTCCTAGTTCCCCGTCTCCGAATCAAGTTAGACCCCGCTCGCTCTCGCCTGCTTCCTCGCATAGTCCCAACCTTCGCCCTCGGAAGCGTCAGCGGAGAAACATTCATTCAATAGTACCGAGGGCCTCATCAAGCGACGACGACCTCTGTGCAACATTCGAGAAGGAGCTATTGACAGAGCTCACGTGTGAGATCTGTTTCATGCTTCTGTTTCAGCCGGTGACCACGCCGTGTCAACATGTTGGTTCTCTCATTCTCGAGTCGTCAGTGTGCTCAAATCTACATGCTATTTGACAGACCTTCTGTGCCAAATGTCTGCAACGTTCGCTAGACCATAGTAATCATTGTCCCTTATGTAGGCAAGACCTCCCGAACGTCGCACATTTCCAGGACCATCCAAATAATAAAACCATTTACTCAATCGGTTGCGTACAAGGGTCCTATGTATCACAAACTTCTTGCTAACAGCTTTGCCCTTTCCTTTTAGTTCTGAAGGCATTTGAAGGCACTTATACCGACCGTAGGCATCAGTTAGAACAGGAAGAGACAAATGCGCGTTTGGACACATGTATCTTTGTTTGTCAGTTGTCGTTTCCCGGCATGCCGACCTACTTGCACTTCTTCGAGCCCAGGTGTGTAGTATCGTTTCGTTTCTGATCCAAACTGCTGTGCCGACGCTATGCGATGGCCAGATATCGTCTCATGCTCCGGCGGTGCCTTGAGACCCCAATCCCGCGTTTTGGGATGATTATGTCCCCACGACCCACCATCCATGGGTCTGGTAACGAATTTGGGACAATGTTGGAAATCAAAGGTGTGCGGATGCATGCGGATGGACGCAGCATAGTGGAGGCTTGGGGGACGCATCGGTTTAGGGTTATGGAACGTGGAACGCTTGATGGCTACGTGATTGCAAGGATTGAAAGGTAACTCTCATAATTTGCAATTGGATCCTGAACATAATGACGTGCGCTTCACTACTGGCAGAATCGACGATTATCCGGAGGAGCTTGAAGATCCTGAACTAGCGTTGCCAGCAACTTTACCGCACCCTGGTCCATCTTCTTCATTTTCTCATTTACACAGTCATGGTCATATAATGACTTCACATCCTATGTCCTTTGATAGTTCTTCGGAGACACGCCCCACAGGTGCTGTGGTTCCCGGTAATGCGGCTCTAATGGATATTTGTCGTACATTTGTCGATCAGTTGCAACGTGGCGCAGCACCGTGGGTCGTCCAGCGCCTGAATTCCACATGCGGCCCAATGCCTACCGATCCGAGCGGCTTCAGCTTCTGGATGGCTATGGTATGCGCCATAGGCCTTCCCATCCGGACCATACTTATCATATCTCCTATCTTAGGTGCTGCCCATTGACGATATCGAAAGAGCAAAGCTTCTTCCAATAAAGTCTTCCCGTCTTCGCCTCAGACTAGTTGTTTATTGGATTGAACAGCTCAATGGCAACTGGTTGGTCCTCTAGTCTCTTGCCTCATACCTTGTTTCATTGACCGACACGGACCTGTCAACAGGTGGTTCACTGGTGACGGTTGCACTGTCGCGTAATCTGATCTCTTGAGTACCACGTGGAACATTTATTTACCTCCCATCCCATGTCTTCCTTTCGGGTACTGCCATACCTGGTCGTCTATACTTTTCGGTTCCAGGACTATCGTACGAAAAATTCACTGTTCATTACCTTAAGGATTAACTTGAGAGGACAGCGACATTGTAAGCAGGCGACAGGATATAGTCGTTTATCTTCATTCTCCATTTCGACTCTTTATTGCAGGCGCCGATTACAGCACAATCGCTGCGGTCTACGAAAGAGGTCCCGCGATACCAGCACACATAAACATATACAACGGTTGTTCCATACGCAACCTCACTGCTTTCCCAGAAAACTCCTGTTCTCATAACGATCACGCCTGATGGTTTGATGCCTGTGCTTCATTCATCAGCCTCACAGTAGGGACATATTTGTCACGGGCCATGCACTACCATCGATTATCCGTGAGATCGGGAGCGGAAAATAAACACCAAGACGCACTATCCCTCGGTTGATCGCTTAAAGCCATACTTGCCGATGAAGGCATCAAGCTCCTTAGGTCCTCTTGATCCGTAGGGGTAAGGAACTGGCTTCGGGCGTGGGCCGTTCTTGCCATCAATCCAGTGCAGTATGGGTGTAAAGATCTAACGCGCGCCGTACATCAGCACTAGGGCTGAATTTAGATCTGAATGAAGAACTTGCCTTCCAAGCGACATCAAGCTCGTCGTCGCGCACGAAGTTCGAGTGATCACCCTTGAGCGCGTCGAGAATGAGCGCCTCGTATGCCTCGGGGATCTTCGATTCCGAAAACCGTCTCTTGTACGTTAGGTCCATCTCGGTCGGCAACGCGCGAGTGTACAAGCCTGGTGTTTTGGCGTTCAGCTTGAGGTAGACAGCCTCCGAGGGCTGGATTCGAAGCACGAGTTCGTTCCGAGATACGTCCTTGAAAATGCCCTGTGTGACATCCTTGAATTGTATCCGAACCTCAACCTTCGCCTCGTTCAAGGCTAGCTCGGGAAATCCATTAGGCTCGGGAGATCACGTAAAGCAGTATTCGCAGGAGTACGCACCCTTTCCGGCCTTTAGAATGAAGGGAACACCTTCCCATCGGGGATTGTGTATCCAAAGGGTGGTTGCAGCGAACGTGGGGCATACAGAATTGTGTGGCACCGTATCGTCATCGAGATAACCCGGTTTTCCGTTCGCAGACACGTACTGGCCGAGAAGTGTGTCGCTGCGCTCAATAGGTGGGATACAACGAAGCACCTTGACCTGTAGAAAGGATCTGAGATGAGCCGGCCCGACCTCAAAGCCAGGTAATATACCTTCTCGTCGCGAATATCCTCCGCACCGAAAGAGACTGGTCTCTCCATAGTCAGAACACTAAGAACCTGTAGAAGATCTAACCTAGGTGTTAGTAAACTTCGGAAACAGGGGTCAAATAGCACTGTCGTACGGTTCTGCAGGATATCACGAATGATACCAAACTCATCGAAGTACCCGCCGCGACCTTCAGTGCCGAATGGCTCCTTGAAGGTAATTTGGACGTTACTGACCGAGTTCTTGTCCCAGGCAGCATTCATTGCAATGTTTGCAAAGCGCAGGACGAGGATGTTCTTGACCATCTCCTTTCCAAGATAATGGTCGATGCGGAACGTCTCATCTTCTGTCCAGTGCTGTTTGAGGGCGCCCAACAGCTCGCGAGAGGACTGTAAGTCCTTTCCAAACGGCTTCTCTACAATGATACGGTTAACGCCACTGATAGTATAACACTGCCCCTTGATGTTTGCAGCTACGGGGATAAAGACAGAGGGAGGGAGAGCAAGATAAAAGACGCGATTGCGCTCTCCGGACTGATAAGATGACTCGATGTGTCGCAAATGTTTCTCGAGGGTCTGGAAGGACTCGGCGTCCTCATAACCCCCAGCTACGTAATCGCTGATATTCTTAAACTCCAGGATTTTGTCGGCGACCTCCTGGTCGTTATCGGGATTTTTGATGTAGGATGTGGCTCGCTTATGGAACTCGGCGAGGTCCATCTTTGTGCGTGCGTAGCCGACTATGCGGACGTCTCTGGGGAGGAAGCCATCGCGGTAAAGGCCAAAGAGGGCCGGGAAAGTCTGGAGATGGCGTTAAGATACGACGGCGGCGAGACGAAGGACGATCGGGCGGGCAAAAAAGAGCGCACCTTCTTCTTCGCGAGATCACCAGAAGCACCGAAGACTGGAGAGGGGTGAGGAGGAGGATGACTGAAGGATGACAGGGACAGTACCGATGATGATGGTGTTCTCCTTGAGCTCCTGGCTTGGGCTTTCCATGGAGGGGATGGCACCGGTGGACATTGCTGATGTGGGAGAGGATGAGTGTAGAAAGGGGGGTGTGGAAGCGATCCGGACTGGGGAGATATATGACGAAGAGGGAATAAATGGGAGGACAGGCGTGGGTGCGGTTAACAGACTTAGTCATGGCTTGCGGATTGCTGGTCCACTCTGCCCCGCCCTTGATCCTCCTCAGGCTCCTCCTCCTCCTCGTTCCCATCATTGATATTGTTATTCTCAGTTCATATCCTCGGCCCGGTCTCTCCGCGACCCGCCACTCATGCCCCCCTCTGCCCTCCCCCCCTCTCCTGACCTCCTCCTCCATGCCCTGCACGAGCTTGCCGACCCCGACGCCATCCAGCAGGACCCCTCTTCCCTCCACATCCGCGCTGGCGCCCTCTTCGCCCGTCTAAAGGCTCTCAACCGCGCTGCCAATGCCGCCACTCGTGCCCACAAGCAAGCCACTGCCGATGCAAGGACCGAGATGGACCAGACCCATCTAGGTCTCCAGAATCTCCTCTACGAGAAACGCCACCTCGAGCGCGAAATCGACAAGTGTCGCCACTTCGCGTGCGTTCAGCCTTCTTGTCTTCCGTCGCATCTCACTGTCACCCCAGTTCAGTTTACCAGGATATTCCGATGTACTCTGTGGAGCGGTTCATGGAACTTGCACCCCCGGAGGCGCGGACGGAGGAAGTCATGTCCAACGATCACCAGCTCATGCTCAATAGGCTTGGTTTCGAACTTGTTGAACGGCAGAGGTGTGCTTGAAGAGATCTTGCTTTCTCCACGAGCCTCACTCCGCCCTACAGGTTGGACCAAAGGGCGAAAGAGCTCTCTCAGCAGAAGGAAGAGCTGCTCAAGGAGAGCAAAACCAAACTTGCGACAATGGAAGGCATTAAGGCTCAAATCGATACCTTAGTGAAGGTTTGTTTCACTTCCTCACGTCGACCTTCCTGCAGTGTTAAGCCATTCATGTGCCTAGACTGCGTCAGAAATCCGGAAAAAGGTTGACGAATTGGTCCCAACCACGTCATCACCCATCGACACCCCAATCTGAGCCGCTTCACATCATGGGCTTCGCTTTCTTACGACCTATGGCTTTGTATCAATTTATAATATGTCATTGTGTCATGCAACAGTACAAACAATCATTTCAGAGGACCAGTGAAACGAGTATATCCGACGACAGGTAAGTGATAAACGGAGGGGACGCTAGAGAGCGTATGCAAAATGAGTTGTTCAATCATGTAGGAGAAAGATAGAAGAGATGGGGATCCGCTGGAATTGCTCCAGGGTATCAAAGGAGTCTGTGAATCTACAAGATACGGCGAGTTGCGATAGAGACAATTAACAGGGATGGGAATGCAGGATGAGTGTACAACCGTAACGAAGATAATGAGTCGGGGAACATTAGACCTGGTTCATCAGGATTCCATTTCAGCAGCTTGCTCGTCGCTGATACTTCCCACGTCGCTCATCTCTTCGTCGGCCTCTTCCTCGTCGTTCCCTGGCATAGCACTATCTGCAGCTTCTCTCGTCGCAAAGCGCTGAACATATTCTGTGTAATAGATCATGTGTGTCCTGCATGTACGTGAATAGTACAGTACTGACCTTTCACCTTAGCGTCGTACTCCTTAGGGTGACGCATTAGCAGGGCGGCAGCTTCTCCATTAAGAGGATCATTTGGATTTGGGTAGCGCAGAAGCTGAGGTAGGAATACTTCAAAGATGTTGATCATATCTATAAGCTATGAATGAGAGCATTTTCTGCGGGAATCCCATGAATCCATACCGAACATTGGAGACCATGTTTGGTTGATAACGTCGAGACAAACGGAGCCACTCCTGTAATAAGGTCTGATGTCGGCTCGCTAACAGCTCGGAAGCACGATACTCACAGTTCATCGATGTTCGGATGAAAGATCTTATTCATGAAACCAATGCTCGGAGACTTGAATGGATACTGGTCGGGCAGTTCCACATGGATCTTCCAAACACCCCCAGCAAACGGAGCTGATGGAACGTTGAATCATCGGTGAGAGCGGCGTGCTGCAGATCGGTGACAGGAGCAGACCAAAACGTACTCTCAGTAGGACCGTAGAACCGTACAAAAAACTCCTGCATGCTATCATTGACCAAGTTCACTTCATAATCCGACATTAACCTGATTCCAAGACAAAACAATTCAGGATCAACTTTGAATGATGGCAATGTATCGACAGAATGAAAGAGGCTCGCACAGCTTCATAACATCGGTCTCGATACGGCGTTTAGGAGTACTGTAATGGGGACAGAGGTATCAATACCCTCGTGAACAGACAGAGTAGCCGCAACTTATCATAGTGATGATCAAACTATCTGCGTGGGACGACGAGGAGAGTCTGCTAGTGCGAGAGGGGTGGTTGCTGAGAGGACTATAGGTAGAAACCACAGCTGAGGTGCCGCCGCTAAGCTTAAGGCCTCGAGAGTGGCAACCACTGCCGCACGATCTCCGGTGACTGGTGCTGTTTGCCGTTTCGGGTTGTCCCTAAGACCAATTGCCGGACTCTTACTAGGCTGACGGGCCTACATGTGACTGCGTACTACCAACACCGCCAGTGATCAAGGTTATCGTTTCACGTCACATCGCTAGATTTGAAGCCTGAAGCTTGAAGAGGAATGTGTTTATGGCGTCCGGCCGACATTTCGCAGTCGTCTTTGTCCAGTCGGATAATCCATGTAAGCTTACTTCCCAGGTAATCACCGCGGCTCATTCCTGCGATGGCGTTATGCTTGCGCCTATTATCGCTGTACATCCAGCGACTCAGAACGTGTCCGCTGCCGTTTTCAAGCTGACTACGAGCGGTCAATACCCACGATTGCCGAACGCACGTTATCGTACTTATCAACTACATATATGTGTCCCTTTACCATGAGGCAACCCCACCTGATATGCGCCCTCCTTTCGTATTCTCAGGATTAATTCCCCCACAGATCCGGCGCCGGAGAATTCAATAATAGGACCACTCTTCGACGACGCAATAAACATCCTCGCTGGAGCACGGATATGGCCGGCGGCGATTCGTGAAGCCCGATTCACGACGGGGTCCGTTCCAAGACGACATAGGCGCGGCCATGTCCATCTCCATAGCCCGACTTGGGCTGGCGCCTTGACTCATCGCCCTCCAGGCCATGAGGAATGCTGCATGGTGATCCCAGTGACTCCGAGTCGCCAACGTAATACGACAGTCTGCTGCTTACCGAACCAGAAGAAGCCAAATGCACCGATGAGTATCGTCTCCTCTTGTGATCGCGACAACACCTGTCCATTTCTTCTATGATGAGTGACAATACTGCCGAATCGTCGCCATGAGCTCTCTTTCCCGAGGACGAACGGTGGAATAACGCACAATATCATCAAGGATGATATGGCAAGCATTGCTACGATTGTCTGTGTCAATGTGTGGGCGTCTGCACGGCCACGATCTTGTCGATGAGCAAACTCTCCCTTTGACTGTCTGTCAACTGTACTCACGCAAGGAGTGAGGGACAAGTCGCATCATGCCATGGCCGATAGCCATCGCAATGCCCGCTGTGATCCAGCTCAGCCTGTAAACTATGTACGATTATCTGGGCTAGGGTGAAGTAACGAACCTGCAACGATGGCTCGATTACGGGTTTCGCTGAACAAGGTCATTGTGATGTGGACGATGAGGAACAAGAGTGGTGTAAGTGGTATTCAGTGAAGGCAAGCTCGAGTGTGTGTATGTGGCTTTATTCGATTTTCAAGTGGCACAGCTATACACGATGATAATACAAAACCACGAGGACATCGTGTGTACATTGCACAAAAGGGCGTGCGTTCAAAATGTAACATCTAACGAATCAAAGATAAGCATGCAACAAACGTACAAAACATGGCATTGCGCTCGTTAACGTAGCATCATTAGTAGCGTAGATGTAGAAGTGACTTTTCGTGCAGAGGCGGAGCCTTTATCAATCAGAAGCAGGCAATGATTTCAAATGCTTTGTATCATCCCAGGCACTTGACTAACTGAAGTGGGCATGCCATTGACACCTGGCTGGATGACAACCGAGTGACCCGGCTGCTGCTGGACTACATTGCCGCCTGCGTAAATCATGCCAGGGTTGCCAATCATACCAGGAGGATACATGGCGGGATATCCGCCGTAGGTTTGAGGGTATGCTGAGTAAGATATACCTGGATACCCAGGTACTTGACCAAACCATGGCAGATTATTGACATTTTCTCGCCAGATGAACGGCCGACCCATGGCTTGAGATTGTGTTGCTAATTTGATCACGAACACGAAGTAGAAGGCCACTGCACAGCATCGATCAGCATCAAATGGAAGCAATATCCGAACTCCGTCTATGGTACGTACAAAGGACGAAGGTGGCCCAAGAGAATGCTTCAATTACTTTGGACTCATAGCAATAAGAGCGAGCAGATACTGTAGAGTATGAGCATACTATTCCCAAAGGTTGTAGGACAAATTGCTTACTCTGCCCGCTTTTGGTTGGTGTTTGACCTGTAAGAGAATAGCACTCGACGGAACCAATAATATCTCTGTCGAAGCTTCAGGTTATAGGGTACCGCTTGACTCGGACAGTATGAGAGACACTTACGCTGACCAGGCACCCATAGCTAGAAAATGGAATTAGCACCTTCAATATTTCTGTACAACGCAGTCCTCACTGAGCCATAGTACCGCAGTTATGAAGAGAAAGATAGCCTCTATCCCCGGTTGTGATGACTGCAGTCTGTCAGAAGGAAACATCTGTCAGACCATTTCACGAATCACGGGTGATTCTACGCACAATATCAGAAAAATGAAGATGGTAAAGGATGGTACCACAAGTGCGAATATCGTGAAGTCGTCTATATGACAGAGGTCAGTGGCAGTTAGCATTCATTGACCGAAACAAGCCATCTACGAACGATGATATTGTGGCAAGAATATGTTCGCAAAGTAAGCTGCTATACCGAGAACGGTCGCGGAGAGCAGAAAGACAGCGACTACAAAGCACAATGGTCAGTTGATTCCGAGATTCAAGTATTGGAATTTCACCATAGCCGGCAATCCGGATGTTTCTGAAAAGGTATGTCATCGAGATCTTCCTGGTGGAATTCCTTGTAAGGTATAAACTCGTCAGAGAGCTCGTGACAAGGTCGTGCAGGAGGTAGGGATGGCCTTCGAAGTTCGGGACTATGGACGCAATCTTGTTCCTCAAGTTTATATGTGACGCAAGAACGTACACGTGGTGGTACAATGGCATATTTACGACACGTGTTTCTGGAAATGAGATGACTCCAACCGTAGAGCCCCAACAATCTGTCCAATCAGCGGTCTAGAATACGACTACAACTATTATCAGTAGTGGTAATATAGGTACAGAAACCGCATCAAGCATGACGTTTCAGCAAACTGTTAAATAACTATGAATTTCATCACCCTATCTATTGTAAAGAAGGACATCGTAGGCCTGTGGGCTCGCCGACAGTACGGTGCGCCGAGTGTAGCTTCAAATTGCATTTTATTGTTTGTGGTTGTGCCTTTTTGGATGGCCCAAGTCTGCAAGTGGGCGAGTTTTACTATCGTGACAGCGTCCCACAACCGTACCCTCTGCACTTTCACTGTCCACTCTTCTTACTTTTCCGTCTTATGCTCACTGCAAATGCAGTATTGCCGCAGTGCGGTGTTCCCTGTCTGCATTTCCGAAGTAGACCAATTCCACATGTTGTACAGCCTCTAAGACGAGATATACCTCTGGCAGTTACACTTACAGTCAACTTGCTCATGATGCGTAGCGTTCGATCGGTCCCAGCCTGAACTACCAGACAGGCTTCGAGTGATGCGCCGCCGTTCCGCCCGAAGCCTGTGCATAATGTGCTACTTATGCACTGTGAATTTGCGCTATGAACAAGTGGGATTTATCTTGGTTATTGGCTCGCGATTCTCTTATCGTGCACTGAGTTTGCAATAATGGTCATATCCATAGTTAGATTACAAAAAACCTAACAATAAAACATGTTGTAGTACATGGTGGCTACGTCACTACCATTAGGCTTTAAAGTGGGGTTGTACAAGACGCAACGTGAAATTCTACCTCGACCTTCCGGAGCACGACACCGGCAAGTATTCACCGCCTGGGTGAAGCATCTCTGCGATAATAATCGTACTTGCGTCGATCGGTCGAGTGCGCGCGCGCAGGCCTCTGTTGCTGCATCGAGATATAATACGTTTGGTGATCCCTCGATGAATGCCCGTGGTGCATTCCTGGTTTCCGCTTCTCACTATGCTGCCGCCTATGAGCGGGTGCAGGAGCCACAACGGGCACTGGTTTAGAGCGCGATCTGCCACGCTCCACTCGGGCGGTAACGGGTGGTGGAAGCTTCTTGGCCTGAGGCTTGGATCCATTTCCAAACCAACTATAGGCCGTTACAGGCGTGAACCAGATTTGCTTGTCTCCACGGAGATAGTGCCTCAGGGCTAGAGCAAAGAGGAAACAGATGAAACCCCAGACTGTCTCAAATATATGAGAAAGCTGTACGATACAATCAAATCACAAACTCACCGAGGATCACATTGAAGAGGGAAAACGCCTCCAGAACACGATACTGTGCTTGATATGCCTCCGTGGAGACTTTAAACAAGGTCATAAGCATTCTTAGATTTGTGAAGTGGTATGTCGCTTACATCCTGTGTCAATGAGCTCCGTGCTTGATTGGGAGGCAAAACATTCCACGTTGGCTGTCTCAGAATCGTATGATGAAGCTAATAATGCTCCAAGAGCTAGAGGTGACATCAGACGGAGAGCCATGACCATAAATGCAACGCACCTAGCCAGAACGTTCCTGCAAGCCCAAGGCAACCAAGCTCGACACGAGTAGAGATGGGATTCATGTTCTTCCTAAAACCGAATGCACAGCTGGTAAGGGAGGGTGTAGTATTTAGTTCTACCCAGGATCACAGATTCAGTGTACGTACAGGGTAAGCATTATCGCGATGCTTGCACTCGAAACGAAGATCGAAAATGGGACAAAACGAGCTGGGAGGAGGTAAGTACTCCTGCATGCAATCGCTGAAGTAGTGGACTACGTACTGAGATCTGAAGAGCTAAGAATACTTTGGAAATGAGCCGCGATGGCTAAGCATATGGCGCTCCACAGTATAGCAAGAACTGGAAGGCATGAACGTTCATAAGTTGTAGCAAAAGACTTCAAGTTTTGATTAAAAAAACTCACCATATATACAAGCACGGATGGCGTTGAACGTCAGTGGCATGATACGGAATGCGCTGAGAAATGCTGATACAGGAGGCGGTCTTTGATGGTCACGAGTCTCGGTGGTGGACCTCATAATAACACGGTGTGGGGGGTGATAAAATCGTGCAAATCGCGAGGCCCAGTGCTTGTTGGAGGCCGTTCAAGTATGTGCAGACGTGTTCCTCGAGGAGGCCACGAGTCTCCTCGGATCGTGGTATTTAAGCAAGGAAAACCTTCACATGCCGAATCCGGACAAGGAGAAGCATGTCCATTGGAGGCCAGAAATAACGTTTAGATGTGAATGCTGCAATTTTGCCGCGCGGTGCAAGCCTCGAGGTGATCTCGAGTGTCGCCACGTCGCCGCCTGTGGCTTTGCACCTGAATCTAGTTTTCGTGGCCAATCTCCCGGCGCCACATGTTTAGATTTCACTGCGGTTTCCTTATTCAATTATTAAAAGGTGGAGAGGCTGGAATTTCACCCAGAACAGAGAAGTGCACTGGGAATGCATTTACGCAGACCGGTAAAGAGGCTGACCCCGGTGCTGCGGTACTAGTGTGGCGGCTGTATGAACTTGGCGCCGGGCTCAGTGGCCTCAAAACCCATGCTTCAGCGAAACGATGTACACTACGCCACCCGACGATTCTGGCTTCACAAAGGCTCGCTTTGTGGACTACATCGCAATGACATCAAGTGGCAGGACTTGATACCAACTTCAAGTTAAACTCAAGAATATTCTCATCAAACGACTGACGGCCCTTCGACGACACATCCAGGCAATGTCAACCCTTCACAAGCCACCGCTTTCTATTCCCCGCCGACCGTGGGATTCAGGTTCTGTGTGAATGATTCCTTAATTACAGTCGTCTAACTCGGTGTAGCCCTCCATGCATTTTGTCTTTCGATCTCGATCATCTATGAGCTGCTGAGTAGGCTAGATACGATAGCCCACAATCCTGATAAGAGCCTTCGATCTGATAACGATAGCCATTCCGCCCGGCCTCCCCCTACGCTCTCCATTGGGATGATTTTCGCGTCCGCGCGCCTTCGGGGCTTAGGGATCTACTCATCAACATCCGCTTTGACAAGACTGGCACTGACTGGACATCTTTGGTTGCCATGGGCTAGATTTCACAGAAATCATTTAATTCAGCGAGCTGCGTGGTGTCCCTGTACGCGTTAGCAACGTGCTACCAGCTGAGGCCACGCACGGCGAGGTCATTGGCGGCTCGCTACATGTGGAGCTGTTCCGTTTCGAAACGTGGGCAACTGATCTCCGGAACGGACATCATCCGGGGGAAGGTGTCCGGCGAAGGCGACGGGGGCAAGTCTGTGGCGCTGGTATAAACCATCGTACGACCACCCAGGAGCTCGCATTTCCACCTCGAGGACGCATGAGGTGAGACGTATGCATTTTACTTTTCCGCGTGTTGCGATCACAAATGGGGCGCAGCACACGCACTTCTTAGGTCTGAGCATCGACCGGGCGTCTGAATTCATCTTGCAGCTGCACCAGATGAGCATCATAATTCAGTGTCTCAAGAGCAGCAGCAGCATGGATATTTGTGCGGGGCGGGGCTCGACTTCTGACGAAAGGTTGTCGCTAGCTCTCGTCCACCAAGAAGGCACCAAGTCCCCTAACTGGTCCTATTTCGCCTGGCATATATTGGAAGACTCTGCAGAGCCGTGTTTAGCACTGGGCTATATATGCCGCCATGAAGAAACGATTGGAGCAATTTGAAATTCCGAGAACCGAGATGGTGCTTTGCCTGACATATTCACTTCGAAAGTGGAAAAGTGTGTAACTATCATTATAAGGCCGGTAGAGTGTACACAAAGGACTAGTCTCCTTCACTAGCAATAAACTGGCTCAAGCATCTCGTGCCCGACGTGCCCGATGCCAAAAATGCACTGCCCACACACCAGATCTTCACACCCCTCAGCCATACCTGGATGTCCGAGCCTGACAAGTAAATCGGCCTCGGTCTGGGTCTTTGCTGCGAAGAAGTTGAAGCTGTGTCCTGTTCTCGATATTTCTTTCACAGATGCACTACACGCGAATCTCTTGTTCTCCAGCCGGCACTCTTATAAAGGCAGGAGTTATATGACCACTCGTAACGCCAAATGGTGTGACTATGCTGCGCTGCGAATATGGGACGGCAATGACTCACTATAGCCTTTGCTTGCAAACGTGGATTGCATTGTTTTCTCGGGCTGAGGCAACAAGCTCCGCAGATGAGCTCAATGCTCTATAGCTCTATTCTGCTTTAAGACGAACAGTACAACGCCGATGCGCATACACATACACTATACATTATGTACAAGTCTATAATCGGAGGAGGAGTATTGGTGAATAATAGTAGTGGTACGGAATATGGATGTTGCGAAATGCGGATTGAACAAGTAAGGGCCAGTGGAACCATTAGAGAAAAAGGGAGCGATATCGAGTAGTGACTAATTGATCTTGATTGACCGGGAAGGTGAGTGGTCCATGTCGGAAATTACATGCTCTGCGGATGGTCCATGGTGGAGAACTATAAGAATGGTAGCATTATCGCCCGTGTCTATCACGTTGCGAAGGGAGTTTTCAGAGATGTGGCAGATCTATGGCATAGATTAGTAATGGCAGTGGGCAGATCGATTCAGCAAGGGAGCTTACACGACTGTATCCTCCTGATGCCAAAGGACTACGCGCTCTAGATATAGTGTTGTGGATAGCGTCATACGCATATCTCCTCCTACAATTGTGGTAAGCGTCGAGAGCAAGCGAGGAAGCAAACTAAGGCCAAACTCACAGAATGCTTTCGAGGTCCCTTCTCGACCTCGGCAGAAACACCAGATCTGCGCCACTTAGGTAACGGCTGATGGCCTGGTAGGTGGCATAGCCAGCGATAATCGCCTCATTTAAGGAGGCATGTTCGAGGTCCCAAGAGAAAGTGTTTTCCCTGCGGGCTTCGTCAACGCCGGTGACAAGGAAAAATGTCAAGAGCACATACATGACATGATAGTGAGCCAAGGCTTCAGGAGTATGAGGAGCTAAGAAACGATCCATAGCTGCTACAGGAAGTGGAAGAATAGATGGGACAGTGGGATTCGGGAGAGTGTGGGTCTTCGACTATAAATGCTGATGTTTAGATGCTGATCTGCGAAGCCCTGACGTGGCTCTCGATCGTGCCTACAGTGAAGCGGTGGAGGGTTGTCGAACGTGAAAGGTGACTGAGAAAGGGTAACACTTTTATATGGGGCACGTTCGTGGTTGCTGAAGAGGTGGGATGAGTCAAGCGCGCAGGCTCAATTCTTGGCAGCAAGCGAGAAGTTGTGAACACGGGAAAATTACCAAACGTAGATAGGCCAGTGGCCAATGACAAGTTCGTGCCAAATCGCGGAGTTCATATCAGCTACACGACACTGACATTAGGATGCCGACTCGGAGCGCAGTCAGCCGCCCGAAATCGTCCAGGTCTACACATAATCCTGTGACATGTGACTCATCTCATCTTCTTCCCCACACACTTACACAGTTACTGTACCGCAGTTGACGACAGTCATTGAGTCCGTATGTACAAAAGGCGATACTGCAAGGATAATTCGACACCTCAAACCCCTGCACAGCGCTGGGCGGTTGCCGGAGCCATATTTCAGGGTGCTGATTGCATTACCATACTTGGAACCGTATAACAAATACTTCATGTATCATACTGAATATTCCCACCGCATTCCACAAATGGTTGTGACCCAGAGTATGGGTGTCATTTTCTTTATACTCTCGGAGGTGTGACCCGTTACCGGAGGATTAGTGTGGTCATCATCCCAAGAGAATAACCTCGGCTCTGATGCTGGGAAGTTACTTGGAGGATCGGAGCTGCGTGACACAGGCTGAGCCACGATACTGTACGTCACCGTTCCAATGCCCCAACCTGACGAACGTGCGTGACACAAGACGTGGATATGGGTCACTCTCTCCATGCGCTTTTCTACTTTCTTCTTAACCTCTCTGCCTATTCAATGACGCCCGCTCGTCTCTACTTTCGTCGGAATTGACGCATGACATCCTGGGTTATGCTGTCTTTCACAATATTTTTTATTTTGTCCTTATGCCTCGGTCAAGCTCGTTTGGCTCCAACTCAAACCCCACTGCAGGATGCCCCAATCGGTAGTTTTTATTTGAGCATAGCCCGGGCTGAGCTGATGATATTCTCACTGGTCGCACGACATGCAGCATTGCGACGCAAACTTCGCGGACGGTTTCTTCATATCACTGACATGCATCCAGACCCTCATTACCACATTGGCGCCTCGCAGTCCTCCGCATGTCATAGGAAGAAGCCGAGGAAGGAGAAGAATCGTGCTGGATATTATGGTACTCCATTCAGGTCAGCATGCTTAACTCAAAAACAGCTCGCCTGGTCACAGGTTTCTCAGTGAATGCGATTCCCCATTGAAGCTGGTCAACCTGACACTCGATTATCTAGGCGAGCATTGGGCATCGGAGATTGACTTCGTCATATGTAAGTGAAGCCATCGCCTTCTGCACCTCTGGACTGATTAATGTTCATTTAGGGACTGGCGATAATGCCAGGTGAGATTACTGCTTATGCGCTGAAAGGACGCGTAATGAGCTCGCTAAGGCATGATAACGATCGCAAATTACCTCGGACAATGGATGAAATATTTGAATTGAATGCGGCTGTAGCCAGCAAGATGGAAGGTCTTTTTTTGAAGAATGGTATACCGGTAGTCCCAAGTATTGGTGAGTGAAATAGATGATCTCCGACACTCGGGCGCACTTTGACTATCACTTATTTTATGATGTTGTTTCTATCTTCCAGGCAACAATGATGTCTGGCGTATGTGTTTCACCGCATTTGTCTACCCTGACTAATAAGCTGCTATAGCACATGTAACTATACCTATGTTCCTGTCGAATTTCTCATGTCCTAATTACAGCGAACTCGACGTGGATAGAATATCCTGGTGGCAGGTGCGCGCAAACATTCCAAGATGGTTTTCAATGACTGAATTGCTTACGGCAGGACCAAATGACATTATCAGCGGGTATTCCTCGTAAGTCATTTGTATCCCCGTTGTAAACTCATTATTGAACTTCAGAGGGCAAGACTATGGCAGTCTTTTGTCCCGTTTTCGTCCTACCAGGTATTCCAGAGGGGCGCATACTATTCCATTGAAGTTGTACCAAATCAGATCGCCGTTATCAGTCTTAACACAATGTATTTCTATGATTCCAATAAAGGTAAGTGGTGTTCCTTGTGCAACATCCCGGCGTCTCATTGCTTCTGCGTTGATCCAGCTGTAGGAGGCTGTGAATACGATGACCGTGATGACCCTGGCAACCTGCAGTTCGATTGGTTGGAAGTGCAACTGAAAGCTTTCAGGAAGCGCGGAGTAAAGGTTTGACTATAATTCCCTTCGTCGGAAGATATTCCCAATCACGTTCAACAATCTGCCAGGTTTGGGTGGCAGGACATGTTCCGCCGTCAACTGGCAATTACTTCCCAGAATGTGTATGCATTGTGCAATAGTTGGGCTTTCAGACTCTAATCGGGTGTGAAGTATGTTAGGTACGTAGAATTATCGCTTCGATTCCAAGACACTATTCTTGGGCATGTGTACGGCGTAAGTCAGCTGCTCTCTGGCCCGTGTCCACGAAAGTTGACAATGATATGCTTATTGTGACGACAGCACATGAACAACGATCATGTGGGTGACAAACAGCTCGAATGATCCGTGCGCGATGATGACGATCATCCGTGATTAGTTTTTTTTCATTGAAGCGAATGACTTGCATTTCCCAGCCGACTTCTCGCTGGAACACGAGGACATGCGTGCGGCTGCACACGACCATTTGTACGATACACTGTTGAAGGACTTTTCAATGTTTCGCAAGTCCCCGATGGAGCTCAATTATGACAATTACGGCGTCGTCATGGTGTCAGCTTCGGTGGTGCCGAATCCATATTTACCTTCTTTCCGGATTTTCTCCTATAATATGACAGCCGCAGAGTCGCGACAAGAAGAGGGGGGAGAGAGTCCGGCCGAAGAAGAGTTCAAGCGGAACCATGGTCATCACCGTGGAGGGAAAAACCGGGACGAGTTGTGTAAGAAGAAGAAGTATCAGAACACATGGCGATGCAAACTGCGAGAGCCATGGCACTCGGATCCTGAAGCACCCAGTCGCTGCAACACCCTCTGGTCACCTTTGGGATTTGCTCAGGTGTGTCTGACTCAGGTATCTTGACGAGATGGTGACTAAGGAACGATGCAGTACTACATTGCGGAAGACGACTTAATAAAGAAGAAACGCCAGCCAGAGTTCAAGTTGGAGTATCTAACACACTCGCTTGAGATGCTGCACCCGGGAGATGGCGAGGATGACAGCGGATACATATATCCCATACCCCTGAAGCACTTGCCGCGATCGCTGCGCGAAGGGAACGTAACGAAATCGACGTACGCGCCATACGAGATGAAAGACCTGACGACCCCGTCGTGGATCGAGCTTGCGCAGAGAATTGCGGAGCCCAGAGAGGAGCGGCTACGGGCGAAATTTCGAGAGTACATGTACATGGGTAGTGAATAGACGAGTGATGGTGATCACCGTGATCTGATTGTCAGTGGCTGTGTGTGAGAGTGGGGATAAAACGGACACCGAAGAAACGGCTGGCAGAGGAGACGCTCCCAGTTGCCTTGACCACGACAGTGAGCAGATCTAGACACTCTTTCTTTCGTACCTCCAGTTCCTTGTTGTTTCTTTTTCCTCCGTCCCTGCCTGCTGCCTTTCACAGCCTGGTGTGGGTCGCCATATCCTACCATCTTCGCCGGCTCCTCCTTTCCTCTCTCTCCTCTCTTCTCCTTCCTCCCTCTGTCTTCACATCGTAACTCCCTCTCGCATTCTTCAGCAGGCTGCGGAGCTATAGCCTATTGTCGCTCCTTCTATTCCCTAACAACCATCTTCCGGCTGGCCCGCCTCTGCCCCTTTCCCACCTTTTTCTTCATCAGCTCGTACAATCTCCCCCCCTAATTCCGGTTCCCGTACCTGCATGGCCGCCGTGAACCTGCACACTATGGCGTCGAACCTGTCCGTTGATTATATGTCCATCCACCAGCACTCCCGATCCAACTCTGTTTCCTCCTCGTCCCCAAATTCTCGCCCTCAGTCTTCTCAGGGTGGCGTATTGCGCACGTCAGCAGCGATGGGTCCGCTTTCTGCCGAGGACCTTTTTCGCGCGTCTTACCAGCTTGGCCGTCCTGCCACTGCCATCACCCACGATCACGCTCGACATTCATCCCACTCCTCAGCGTACTCCCTCCCCTCCACCGACATCACCTCTCCAGGAGAGTCCCCTCCCAATCATAATATCTCTAACCCAGCTCTGAAAGGCCATATTCGTGCGTCTCACATTCGTGCCCGTGCGGCCGCTTCTCCCTACCCTCGGGATGCCGAGAGTGTCCACTCTTCGTCTAGTGAGACCGAAGACATATCCATGTTTCTCTCTGCTAATTCTCCGGCCGATTATCAACCTATGTTCTCGAGCGGTCACTCTCTCCTGACCAGCCAGGACGCTATGCATGCCACCGGTGCGTTTGGCCGGATGACTCTCAGTCCCGATCACACTCTAGAGAAGCTTGCTGCCAATGTTCGTGCTGCAACGACGACTAGCGCATCAGATAGGGCCAAACAGATCTTCGTGCAGGCATGGTGCGTTTTCCTACTCCGGTCGCACACAGATGCAATATTCAAACATGTTGCAGGTTGACAGCAAATTACGCGCCCTATCCTGATGGCAATGTGCCGAGACAAGGGCTATACTTTTCATACCGCCGAGTTTGCGATCAATATGGAATCCCTCATATCAACACTGCCACACTGGGCAAAGCTATTCGATTGTGCTTTCCCACGATAAAGACGAGGCGCTTGGGTGTGAGAGGTAACAGCAAATATCATTGTATGTTTTTTGACTTGTTATGTTTCCATCGTATCGATCACAGCCCTATCATAGATTGTGGTATACGTCCAGCAACTTCGGCTGAGGCTGAGTGGTTACAAGACTACATCCGCAAATCCAATAACACAGCTGCTCAGCAATCCGTAAACGCTGCTCGTCTCGCCAGCGAGCAGGCCGAAGCATCTCAGAGGGGTGAAGAGAAATCTGATGAGGACGACGAGGAGGACTCTGAAGGACCCAGCTCGGGTAATGGGTCGAAGAGGAATTCGCTTGTGCTAAATAATGGCGTTAAGAGCCCAGTCCTTTACGCCGAAGACCTTGCTGACAAGACCCCGACCGCGGATTCACTTCTATCCCATGCGCAGGCCGCCCCAAGGTCAACGTCATGTTCTTACCCAGCATCCATTCGACGGCATGCCGGCCAGGAAGGGACAGCAATGTCAGTTCAGCCACATCCTTCAGCCAGCAGCGGTGCATCTGCTGCCTATCTCTCCGCGCCACAGTCAACTTCCGTCCGCCATCTTCCTCACTTCCCATCGATCGAGGAGGCTATTGGCTCGAACACCTCTATGTCGTCCCATAGCATGGCTGCCCGAGAGGTCTGGGGTTGGTTCTTGGATCATCTGGACGCGCTCCTGGAAAGTGTTAGGTTCTTCCGCTTCGATCAATTCGAAATGCATGTTCGGTCGTTTTGGACTAGCCTTAACGGCAACCATCGCGAAGTTGTGCATGCCCCCGCTATTGCAGGTCTTATGGCCAAAGGAGATGCCATTGTATATGATGTACGGCCTTTGATAATTATTTCCGCCGTGTGACATCTCACACTTCACCTAGGAAATCTTGGAGGTATTGCGCTCCCAGCTCCTCTCATCAATTCCATCGACAGCCTTGTCCAGTTTGCGTCAGCTAGCTGACAAGATGGAAAAGATTCTGCTGGTTTCCCTTGAGAACTATGGAAACACTTTTGTTGAACCCAAAGTTGAGCTGGGCGCCCGGTTCGGGCATTTAGTCTGTGAGTTCTTGCTCGTACATTGCATCGTGGGGCCAATTGAACATACGTTCGTTCCTAGTGCGGTTCTTAGACATCTATCAGGTTACACAGGCCCTGAACACTGTTCTCACCAACCAGAAGCAATTGGTTGATATGCGCAGGTCATGGGAAAAGATCGATTTTGAATCTGTTCGAAACCAATCCGCTCTGGTATGCAACTGTAGACATGAAGACCTTGTGCAGCTTCTTGAGGTTGAGTTCCGTGCCCTGATGGAAGGTTTATCAAAGAGTGCAGAGCCTGTTCGGGACGTCATGGCTTGGGCGGACAAATGTTGTGAAAGGCTAATGGGAGGGCAACCGCCAGCGAATGCAGAGGACAGGAGCACCTTAAGTTCGCGGAGCGTTCTGATACGTTGGGGTTATGTCACCAGCCAGGTCATGCGAGACTTGGTAAGTATCATATATTTTCTCCGTGTGCCGCCCGTCTGAGCTTGTTGCAGACCATTCGCAGCGACCCTACTTTCGGCGCGTTCCAGATTTTGAAATTATTCTTAGAGTGCGTCTTCATCTGCTGGTCAAGCCATATGTAGCGATTCTGACATTGATGGCAGTGATTGGATTGCTCTCAATGTCCTGCGCAATGTCGCCCTTTCCACAACATCCGTTGCTGCTTCCGTCGAACCTATGATGCAACAGCAATTCTTCACACTGTCCCCAATGATTGGCCAGGAGCCCTTTGGCAACATCGATTCCCGTGCGCCACACCAAGTAATGAACCATACCCCAACTACGTCCAGTATGCTAGCCGCGTTGCAACAGGAGTCGTTCCCTCCTGGTTCGCTTGACCCAACCACCACTTCGTTTAATCCTGATACTTACGGGCTGTCGTCTTATATGGATACCTCTGCGACTTCGGATGATCCACTTGCTGGTGTCCACCAAACCGGGCTGTCGTTTCCCGATTATGTGCCGGGTTCTTCCAATTCGTTCGATGTCACGGCGTTTACGTCGCAGGACCTGAACTTGAACCCAAGTGGGCCGTCAGCGAATGCCGAGCAGGAGAAAGAGGAAATTGTGAAATCTGAAGGAGCTGCTTGACTATATTTTTTATATCAGACTTTCCTTCATTCTTTTTATGTGGGTTTGAACTTTCGATGTACCCTATCACCTGCGCGAAATATTACCTTCGCTAGTACTTAGTATTATCTGCCTTCGACTGATGCTCGTGCATATCTGCTCATTATTTATTAAACTTTGTCTCGACCTCTTGTATCGAAAATAACCCTCATTGCTGTCCGCTTCCCGCTACTTACGCGTGCCGGACTGTAAAACTGTTTTACATTGATCTTGTGCATTCGTGATTCAAGCACAAAAGCATCGCAATCTGTATATGTATTGTTTTTGATCCTAGCATGCATACGTAAATCAGAGGGACGGATAATAGAGATGAGCGGTAGACTATAGCCGGATATCAAAAATGAGATTACTGTGGTATACCTTACAGCACCGCCACCGCGTTCTCGTCACGCATCTTGACGTCCTCCAGCTTGGCCACTACTTCAGCACTGGGCACCGCCGTTGACGGCACGCCCTGCGCCTGAGTTGAGAGAGGTTCTGCTGTATTCTTACCCACGCCGTTTGGAGGTGAAACATCAGTCACCACCACCGCGGACCGCTTCCCATTAGTGAGTCGTTGGACGTCCGCTTGTGCCTTGGCGATTGCTTCAGCCGTGGCACTCGCCTGATTAGCTGCGAACCAGGCCCTCTTCATTTTCAGATCCTCGATGACACGAGGAACATCTCCTGTTGATGACGGAGGAGGAATTGAGAGGGATACAAGTGCGGTAAGAATCGGCAGAGGTAAGTTGACGTCTGTAGCTGTGCTGGTAGCTTTATTGGCGCCCTTCTTGCCTCGACTCTTTCCCTTTCCACCAACGAAGTAAGCCTCTTCGTCATCGCCCTTCTTCTTGCGCACAACTAATCCATCCTGAGGACCTGAGTCGACCTTTCGTATATCCAGTTTCGCCGCATCGGATGACGCCACCTCTAACGAGGCGACGGCAGCTGTGCTGCCAGGTTTACCAGAGAAATAGTCGACGAGTGTTTGACAATCCTCAATTTCTACCTGAAAAGCTGGCTGCGATGCCTCTTCCATAAGACGCTGTGCCAAGTCCTTCTTCTTCTGCTCCTCCTCCGCGACTCGTTGTGCACGAGCCTTTTCAG
This sequence comes from Albatrellus sp. MG142, assembly GCA_003314695.1. Lineage (NCBI taxonomy): Eukaryota > Fungi > Basidiomycota > Agaricomycetes > Russulales > Albatrellaceae > Albatrellus > Albatrellus sp. MG142. The sequence continues at coordinate 24,339 of QLPM01003798.1, forward strand.
CACGTCGTGCCCGATCCTCGTTGACCTTAGCCCAGTACCGATCATTGGCTTCACGGAATCGTTGGGTCGACTCACGCTTCTGAGTCCAAAGAGAGTCTAATTCCCCCTGAAGAACAGTCCTCTCGTCGAAAAGCTTATTACGGTTAGCGTACAAGTCGTCGCTCTCCTTCTTCAGCCCATCGAGCTCGGCCTTGATCTGGTCATAGCGATCAGACATAGCTTTTGACTCAGGATCATCTAACTGTTTCCGTAATTCGTCAGCTAGCGCGCGATCTTCTTCAATAGACTCTTCCTCCTTGCGGAAGCCTTCCACGGTTTTGCGGACACGCTTGGTCTGGCTGATTTCCTGAATCGCCCGCTTCTCGTCGGCAATCTTCAAGTCACCAGACGCAACTTTGCCTTCCAAGTCTCTGTTTTAAGTCAATGAAACGCAGCAAAAGATGTCCCCGTAGCACCACTCACTCGATGTAAGCATCAACGTCAGCCACAGACCTGAAATGTGTCTTGGCTTTGGACGCCTGAAGATCCTGCCCCTATCATTCGAGCGGTGAGAACACAGTCAAGGGAGTTCTTTGGTATGCGAACCTTTTTTTTTATAGAGTCCTGAGTAGCCTTCAATTGCTCTTGGACCTTACTACGCGTGGTTTTGCTGTTGGATTGTTGACCACGAAGACCATCTAGCTCAGCACGAAGAGCGTCGCGTCTTTCGTTGCCTGCGCCAGGCTTCGTTGCCAAAGATATTTTCTCCTTGACGATGGACTGGTACAAATGGTGACATACTAAGTGGAGGGGCATCGGAAGACATGACATGACTATATACCATTTTTGTTTGCAGAGCATCGATCTCCGCCTTCAAGCGATCCTGTTCAGCATCATATACAGCCTTGTCAGGCCTTCCTGGGCCGTAAATGTTGAACTGAGGTGTTGCAGACTCATTGACACTGGCGATGGCAGAAGTAGACTCTCCAGCAGAAGAGGAGGCTTGTGTCGGCTTTTTGTTGGCTTTGGTGGACCCGGTATTGCCCTTCGACCCAGACATTTATTAATAAAGGAAAGATTGGTGACAGCGGGGGTGGTGGACTGCAAGGGCTACTGCGAGGGTGGTGAGACTGACGGCGGTACAGAGAAAGAGCGACGTGGAATTTGAGTCTGTCTTTTTAATAATTTATTCGTCTAAATAATCGACCTGACACAAGTAATAAGCCTAACCATATGGTCCCTCGCTGAATTATAATAGCCCATCTAACTAAGCTCAAACGGAGAATTATCTACTGACGTGGCCCTCATGAGCCTGGGATGAGCTCAACGAAATCTGCACGGTGCTAAGCATCCATTCAGAGGTTCATCAAACCAGCTTGATAGGCCTCACCTCCTGGTTCGCTTCAAGTTGCCAGAGTCCAACGACCTCGCTTACAGAATAAGCCGCAAGAAAATAAATAAAATTCATTAATCATTTCCGCTCCTTTTCCGCGTTCGGCAGTCCCGAGCTGCGCATGACGTGACTGTAAGTGTACATTTACAACGGGACTGTATGTGACGTGTGACATGGTGACGGACGGGCGGACAAAAAAGAAACCCCGGGTGGCAGGCACTTTGGCAGCCGTCCAGACAGAATCTTGACTGACCATCGTAGCCTCAGGCCTTCACCCGAAGCCATAGCTCAGTGTAACGGATATTAACATTGCACGGCTCGCGCCGCATGCACACCCCGATAATTATCTGTTACTGTATGTTTTGGAGAGAATACGGTGATGACCTGTCCCACCCAGACAAGCTCTGTGTGACACGGTACAAAAAAAAATCAAGATGAGCGCACCCAATATGATGTGAGACGTCCTGAGTCCTAATGGGTCGAAAATGTACAGTAGTGAATGTATGAAATCGGCGCCTCCTTCACAGACCTGTTGTCATCAAGCTCGCACAGTGATGTATAGTTACGATAGAAAGTCAGAACACAACCCGTTCGTCGAGCTTCAGGGTTTCTTTATAACACTCTTCATAGAGTTCCCGGTAATCATCTTCTTTGGACTCAGTTTCATCGTCTTTCCGCTTTCCGCTACGTTTTTGGCTTGGACATATCATGACACAACTTGTTGGTCGTTTTGTGGAGCTCGCTTGACCAAGTTCCTCCTTCGAGGCCACAAATACATACGGTATCCGCGCTTCCTCGCACATGACAGGCAGATGGGAGATGATATCAATGGGCGTAATATCCGCCGCAAGGACGAGAAGACTAGTGCATCAGATTTGAGACATTAGCGACGACAGGTAACAACAAGAATGAACACACCCTTTTTCGCCCTTGCGTATGCCTTTTGCGACCTCCTTGACACCCCGTTTTACTTGCCGTGCTTTCGATGCTAAGTGACCCTCAATCCCAATTGACGACATATACGTGTAGTAGTCATTTACCTTTCTTGATAGTCTTCTGCAGCTTCTTGTACAATTTTTTCTGGGCGAGAGGATGGGCTATAGGAGATAGATCTTCAACCGGAATAGTGATCTCGCTTCTCTCCTTAGACCTTTTTGCTATACTCTAGAACATTTGGGGAAATCAGTGGAGACAAAAAGCAAAAGAAAATTTCGACAACTGGCCTCTGGAGCATCAGCCATCTCAATATCCCCTTGAACTTGCTCATCCGGGACCTTTTTCTTTTTCTCCAACTTGTCTTTGGCCATCACTTTAATAGTAGTTGAGGGTAACCGTTTGAAGAGCCTGGACGGGAAACTGAGGGTAGGGTTTTCTTGTGATAAGAGTGGATACTATACTGTTGTGTGAAGCCGCTCACTCGCTGAGGCGCAGTACAGTACGTCGCCAGCTGCTTTCCTTCTAAGAATGGCAAGTCAAGAAGCTCTTTCATTCGTCGGCAGAGTCGGCACGGAAAAACTCTTGTAAGACACTGACTTTATGCCTCTGGCATAATGCAGGACACTCATACTGGAGGTAATTCTGATATTACATTGTAGACTACAGAAAATCTCATGTCCATTGAGCGGGCTCAATATGTGTCATCTACTTGGCCGCTGTTTCCTGAGGGAACCTCTTGGGTACTTCGAAGGAAATTCAACCATACCCATGTCATTCCTCGGGGTTCAATATCATACCACCAATTGAGTGCAATAGTGGTTTCCTCTGACTGCAGAACATGATGCCACCAGCCCGCAGGTAAATATAATGTTTCACCTGCTTCAATGGAAATGGTCATGGGGTGTGCTGAAGAAGGCAAGTTTCCTGGTATGTCAGGAGCCTGGATCGAGGACCAGCGTACTGATGCTGGTGCGCCTGAAGGACTGACGGTCAAATATGACGAATCAGATACACGTGCGTAAGTGGCATGAGGGTAGAGTCGTTCTAAGGGCTCTGTCATTATTGGCCTGATAGCACCAAGCAGGATATCAATACCCTGAAGACACCATCCATCTGTCGGGGGCAGAAGAAGAAATGTTTTGCTTCCCCGAACAACATGGTAGAGATTTTCGTACGGATCTTCGGCCAGTCATCAGCTCACTTTGGACTTTGGAATAGTACAGAACAGACTAGGAAACTTGCCACTATGGATGCTCGTAACACTTCGGCTATTGCCTATCCAAATGTTCACCGCATCTGGATGCATATCTAGGCAACCAGTGGATATAGTGGGGGGCACAGTGAGGCAGAATATATATCACGTACCAAGTGCTTCGCTGCACCAATCTACTTCGGGCGGTACATCCGCTCTTAGGACTTCAAATTCAGAATACCCATCTTCGCTGCTAGCGTTAAAGTATGCGCTTGAATACAGGTTTCCATTCTGCGATTGGAGGTACAATGCCTCAGAGTTCGCCGGGTCTAAGGACAGATTCAAGGAGAAAGCGACCACGAGGCACGAGAGAAGCTTACCCTTGCATGACGACTTCAACTGAGACAGAAACGACTTCATTGTCATCTGTTGAACCCAAGGTTCTGTGAAGTACAACATCCCCCCAGGCCCGGACGTCACAGCGTCTGCATAACTCAGATCGGAGTCTTAGCTTCAATTGGGTATAAGTACATACCATCTACTCACCCATTGGGCGTTACAGCAACGGAAATGGTACGATCACCCATGCGCTCCGCGAGATATGAATCAGTCCATTTTTTCCGATCGACGGGGTTACATCCTTCAAGAAGATATAGGGCCTATATCAAACTACACGTGAATCACTCACCTCTTATGACAACTGGTCGTGAGATACGGCATAGACGCGAAAACTCGAGTGAAGATGGAGGTGACTGTAATATCTCGTAGTAGTCACCATTCAAGGCTTCAAGTACTAGTAGATCAGTCCCAGTGCGGTATCAAAGGATAGATAGCAAAGCCTACAGTGATATTCACCGGATATCCATTGAAATAGTTCATCCCGCAACTGACTTTGAGATGCGAATGCCATTTCTCTCAAGCCTTTGTTCAGGAAGATGATGCGTTTTTTTTTCCACAGCCGAGTCACGATGCCGCCGGAAGGCCTGGAACCATTGGCGAAGGCCCATGTGGCCATCCCCAGTTGAGTTTGCGCGACGCGACGCGACACGTCCCTGCGCCTTGAACCCGTCCGCAAGGGTACAGCTCTGATCAACACGAGTCCTTTGCAAACTCACATTCTTCACTTCATCCTGTGGTCGTTGCCAACTAACTGAAGCACCTGTTTTGATCCGTAATCACGTCGGCGGCATTTCTGATGGAGGATGGGAAGACGGTTCGCCGCAGCAGCAAATCCCAGACTGTGCGTACCTTTCCAGCAAGTCACGCGTTCTGTATCTGGACCACAATCAGAACAGCATAGCCTGAAGCAAAAGACTCTCTTCGACCACTTTCAGAAGATACCGTCTGAAAAAAGGACTGCCAATCCAGAGAACGACGGGAACCGCAATTCGTCGAACATTTCACTGTTGTCTCTACCTGGCAGCACGGACGACGATGCCACACCGTCTGACCATAAACCGGCCACTCCTCCCACTGTATCATCTACCACGACTTCGAGCGAACAACTGCCCTCACCATCACCCACTGTCACAACCGCATCAAGTAAGTTTCGTACGGCCAGTTACCTCACAGCATATAAATAGACGAATTTCTACAAGGCGTGATCGATCTCACAGATGACGAGGTGTTCGTGGAACCGACACAATTTACAGCTGATGCTACAGTATCCAGCCCTTCTACAAGCCAACCTCTCAGGCATCAGCTATTCTCAATTGCTCCTCGTGATGCAAACCATTCTGATAGCCTCTCCAGTGCTTTTGGACGTGGTTCACAATTATCACCTATTGTGATCGATTCTTCCCCTGATCGTCGTCGACCTTCGACACCTCCGCAGGCCTTGCTTCATGATCTGATGCCAATTTCGCCTACACTGACAAGGACGTTGCAAAAAGCAAGGAAGGGTAATGATCCCAGCTCTATGGGGGCTCCCCTCCCTCAAATCAGTAGTCAACATGTACGGGGTCTTCAGAGTGAATTTCGTGCCCCTGATTTGGCTTTTCCTCGCCGAACAACGGTTCAGCATCCGTTGTCTTATATGTCCAGTATTACGACTGCTGGGCTTTTGTCTTCTGCTCATGATTCTGAATTACCTTCATTTTTACCTGCACCTACAGGATTAGTCCAGCAACGCACAGAAGATCCCTTGCATCTAATCTCTGACTTCCATAAAAACCACTATCCCGCCATATCTCGGTGTTTTGATTCGTCCTTCATAGACTCACTCTTAGACTGTTCCAGGGAGAATGCCGAGCACTCGTTATGGACAGAGAAATGGCGCCCTAGGCGCGCTGACCAAGTACTGGGCAACGAACGTCATGCGTGCTACCTCCGCGATTGGCTGTGTGCTTTAAGATTACACTTTGACAACTCTCCACTGCCAAATTCGTCCCAAGGTAGCGTCCACAGTTCCCGGAACAAAGGAGGTTCGCAGTCGTCATTTACGAATCGTAAGCGGAAAGCCCAAGGGCGTCCAGAAATCATTCGGGAGGTAAAGCGCAGACGACCGCGACGTGATGACCTGGATGGTTGGATGGTGGACGATGACGACGTACTCGAGGATGGAGGACCAGATGACCAGATATTTTACGAAGGTTCCTTGGACGACATGACTGATAATCCCCTGCCGTCAAATACAGAAGCTGGTTTACTGCAATCCCCCATGCCCTCCCGCCCTTACACATTCGTTGGCAAAATCCGGAACACCATAGTGCTAGCCGGTCCTCCTGGCTCAGGAAAAACAGCTGCCATTTATGCATGTGCGGAAGAGTTAGGGTGGGAAGTATTTGAAGTCTATCCTGGCATAGGCAAACGTGGTGGGATGAACCTGGATAGTCTGGTTGGCGATATAGGCAGAAATCACCTGGTTCACAAATCGCGTTCCCGGCCAAAATCTCAGTCCCCTACCAAGCTGAAGCGACATTCTGTCGTAACTTTCGGTGATCATCCAAAGAAAACTACGTTGTTGCGATGCCTGCGCCGCATGGAGGCTGTTGCTGACGAATTTAAGATGGCGGATATGGTTGTCGTGGACGAACAAACCATTGAACAGTCGATCGAGGGGATATCCGAAGTGACGTCCCAGGTCAGCCAACCGTCCAGCACCTCTAATAGACAATCCTTCGGGCAGTCGATCGTCCTCTTCGAAGAGGTTGATGTATTGTTTAAGGATGAGGCAGGCTTTTGGCACGCACTCATCAACTTTATCAAGGATTGCAAGAGACCAGTTGTGCTAACTTGCAACGGTATTTCACTTTAATACAGTCATTCGGTAATCTTCTTCAACTGAAGGATTCACAGACGTGTCTTTGATACCAATACAGGACCTCCCACTTCAGAGGACGCTTGACTTCGCTCCTCCGCCACAGGGTTTGGCCACTTCCTATTTGCGAGCCATATGTCTGGCCGAATGCAAACAGGGCGGACTTCGACAGTGTGACGACATCTTGGTGGCTTCTCGCCTTCTGTACACTCATTCCCATTCTGGCGCCGATGACGGAGATTCTGGTACTGTAGATCTCAGGCAGTGCATCAATCAATGCCAATTCGAACTCTCAGCAGAAGAGACTCGGAATGGAAGGGCCTCCGACAATAAGACATTGGAGCAAGCAGTTACGTCGCCATTGGAACTGCGTGAAATGGACCGGAAGATGGATTGTCTCTCATCGCTTCATTCAGATCCGTCACGACTTCTGATGGATTCTTTTGTTGGTAACTTGGATGATCCCGCTGGATACGTCGCACTCGAAATCACTCCGCTTCTCAGCACGCCTGTTCTGCCTGAATACCATGGCGTCGATTCAGAAATTCGCAAGCTGGTCATACAAGAGTCGGTACAGTGGTGCGATACCGAGGACATGACGTATGAAATGGAGATGAGAGCCGCTCAGGAACTACACAGGGCACGGATGAAGCGTGCATTGAGCAGCTGCGTTCCGGAACTGGCGTTGACCCTGGGTTGTAATGCGATCCACATGGAGTATGAGCCAATGCTGAGGCATGCGACACAGCTTGCGGAGGAGGATATGCAGAAAGTGGGGGAAGGGAGGCGGACGAGGAACAGTCGGCAGAGAGAGCGGCACAACTGGCTAGAGCTTAGTGAAGAACAAAGGAGAACGCTGCTGGCAAGTGGATACGGACGGTAGATGTATCTTGTAGATACATTGCTAGGACTACGCTGTAGACTAGTATACTGCAAGTGAAGGATCGGGAGTCGGGACGCATAACAGTCAGGCAATTTAGCCAGATAGGGGGCCACGTGCTCTGAGAGTGTTTGGCCACGTTGTGCACGTTGTGTGCATTTGTCGTCTCCGTGGTCTGAATGTTTTCGAGGCCAGAGTCAGTCCATCCGCTTTTCTCTTTCTCCTCTCGCCTTGGCCATTACTATCGCAAATGTTCGACAAAGACAAGGGGCCTCATCTCCCGTCGTTCTCCCAGAATGGACTGCACTCAGATCCTCTTCACAGCATCGATAACTCCTCTCACAACAAGGTATCGTCTTCATCCCGTACCACCCATATTTCTTCGGTCCCACCTCTTGCCCCACTCGAATATCTTCAGAGTCAGCGCAGGGGCTCTATAACAGACCCCTCTCTTCACGCTGCTAGTTCGAGCCATCTACCAAGGTCTAATCCCTCCTCCACTCCCGCCCCTCATCCCGATACCCACCTTCCTCGTCGTGATCCTCCGTCGAAGCATCCTGCTTCCGGTCCTCGCCCTTCGTCCCCCTCTATGCCTTTCGATGGCCCTGCTCGCCCTACAGAGCCACCCCTGGATCGTGCTCGGAAACCATCTATTTCAGGCGATTCCAATAGCATTCGTCCCTCTACCTCTCCTCATAGAGGCTCTACCGACGCGACAACTACTCACTCTTCACGCTCACACGGACAAGGTACTTTATTTGCTTGTTACCAGACCTCGTCATACGGACAGAAGCTCGCCTCCTTCCAGTCTCTGAAACTATTTTGACAGACCAGAGCAAGGCTGACACTCAGCAGGATGCCGAGCATTCATTGAACAAGGCGTCGAAACCGCAAGACACCTTTCCCAGTAAGACTAATTTTGATTTAATGTGCCCTGTGTAACGACAAGGGCATATTGCAGGTATCAGCTCTTCAGCAACGGGACAAAGCTCTCAGGCGCCACCGCGTGGGCCTGGCTCTCCCTCTTTACCTCATGGCGTTAAACGCAAGCTTTCGCATGACAGAGGCGTGGCCAGTTCTTCAAGTGATGGAATCGATCCGCAACTCGTTGGTCCTGGGGTTCCCAGTGCTATGGCCGTTGAGGATGGGCCTGCTCCGAAACGCCGCGGCTCAGCAGCTGAAATACAGCGCCAGACAAGCATCTACGACCGTCGACATTCGCTTGATGCCCGAATTGCGCAGAGTGGGGGCGGTCCACAATGGTGGACTGGCGAAAGGCGAGATTCAGTCTCATCAATATTCTCTAGTCCGTCTATGAGCTACAGTTCTCCGGCGTTCTCCACGGATTCTCCTCATGGTCGACCACCTGGCGGATCCGCTACATTTGCGTGGCATGCTGCCCAACCGCCCGAGCAACCTTCGACCGCCCAAGGTGAGACAGAATTGTCTGGCACCGGACGTCCTTTCGATCCAACGACTGTACCGCCCATAGCCATGAATCCTTCCATGACTTTTAATCCTGACCGCCGAATGTCTGTACCCACTAATCTACCTTCCACAATGCCTTCCAATCCTACCGCTGCAAGAGTGTTGCGATCAAGGTCGCGTCCACCCTCGCGTGGTGGCGCTTTACGTGGTGCAGAGCAGTCTACAGCCGACTCTCCTGCTACTTCGCATGCAATGGGCGATACTGATTCAGGAGACGCCGGTCCTACGTCATCATTTTCCACACAAAACGCTCAGTCTTCAAGCAAGGACGCAGGTTCAACAACACCTTACTCTCGTTCCCCGGAACTCCGTATTTCGCACAAACTTGCAGAGAGGAAAAGAAGAAAGGAGATGAAGGATTTGTTTGACGAGCTCCGAGATCATCTGCCGGCAGACCGAGGAATGAAAGCAAGTAAATGGGAGATCCTGAGCAAAGGTAAGGCTACCTACCTATGTTACACCACATGTAGTACCCAATGACACCTCTGTTGCAGCCATCGACTTCATCGCGCAGCTAAAACATAGCCACCAGGATATGAGTCGAGAAATTGACATCCTTCGTCATGAGCTCGATAGTATTCGATCAGGTATACCGCCTTTTGGACCCGGGGCTCCACATCCAGTCATGTACAGTCAAGGCCCGCCTGTTCTCCCTGCCCACTACCCCCCACCCCCTAGTGGCCCCGCTATCCCTCC
>QLPM01003799.1:0-12180 GCA_003314695.1 Albatrellus sp. MG142
AGTGGCCCCGCTATCCCTCCTCCCCAGCCTCCACCTACCCACCAAACATTACCCGCCCACCAAGCGCCACCCGCTCATCAGGCCCCATCTGCCCACCAATCACCCATCCATCAGATGGCATCTCACCAACCAGTGCCTCATCCCCAACCTCTTTCGCGTCCCGCCTCATCGCAGAATGTCTACCCACCTGGACCTGGACCTGCCGCTGGTGCGCCGCAGAATGGTAATGCTCCCATATCAACCACGAGCAGGGCGGAAACACCGAGTTCGTGATTGACAGCATTCGATATGCTTACATTCATCTCGTCGCACGGTCCTATTCTGATGCATGCTATGTACATAACCAGTTACTTACCGAGCTCGAGCCTCACTGCATAAGTATTTATGTTGCACTTATAAGGTGATGTACCCTTAGTAGACAATTTACGCGTTGATGACAGCTTGAACAAGTGGTATGCGACAGGAAGCCTCGAAACACGTACAGTTTGAGAACTTGAAAGCGGGACGATTTACATTGCGCATGACTTCGACGCGCTGGTCACGAGCGATGACGAAATGTCTGGACGTGTCTGAGCAGTCATCGGCACATGCACACTGTAATGCTCTGAGCTTTGATCTCCCGAGAACCTGAAACTCAGTAGACCTTATGCTTGCCGGTCTGTAAAAGAGACTTCATACGTAAGTTTACACTAGTATGTTGATCTTCTCAGGCCACTGGCGCTGTTGTAATATGATATGCGTCGTTATGTATGTATCGAGTTCTCGGCCCTGTTACGACTTTTTTCTCAAACATTACATTGCCTGAACATGCCTGCACGAAGCTCTACATCCAGCATATCTCGCACTTCCAGTACTTCCCGTGCTTCTGGCACCTCTCATTCTTTGACACTTTTAACGCCCGTAGTATTTGGAAAAACTGATGCTTCGTCAGATGAAAAGTCAACTATCTTTGACTTCAGTCTACCGACAGCAAAGCTCAGTGGAACTCCTCCCAAACGGCATTCGCAGTTTTACATTGCTGACGGAAATGTGACTGTGTTGGTGAGTAGCTACTGTTAGTCTGCTGCAGGATGTCCAAGGTGCTTGCAACTTGCACTGAAACATTATATCAGGTCAAAGACACTCTATTCAGGGTTCACCGGTCAATGCTGGAAGCCCATTGTGTCAATATACGTAAAGCATGGACCATGCCTCCTGGTCAGGTTCGAGGGGAAGATGATAAGTCTCCAATTGAATTGCTAGGGATCACAGTGGTCGACTTTGAGCGGTTTCTTTTCATTCTCTACCCGCCGTAAGTAACCCCTTAATTATGAGTTGCTATCTCTCCAGAACTCATACTGTGGATGACATGAACATGCTACAGGGTTTTGGGAGAATTCGAACTTACGACTGCGGATGAGTGGATCTCTATTCTTTCCCTTGCTCAACAGTGGAACATGGACAAGCTTAAAAAACTAGCCGCAGGGCGTCTCCTCGTTCTCGATATGGATCCTGTTTCAAGAATTGCTCTCTGGACAAAGTACTCCTTGGATTCTCACCAACTCTATGCATCTTACGCGGTCGTATGCATGCGTCGGGAGCCTTTGACGTTGCAAGAAAGCCGAGAGCTGGGTTTGGAGACCATTACCTTGATAGCACAAGCTCGTGAAAATTTTATTCGAAGGTCTGCCGTGGAACAGCCCGAAGATCGTGATGCGCTAATCAAAATCGTTGTGGATGAGATACTACAGGGAAATTAGGTCTATCACTGAAGTATAATATGGTGGAACCAAAGTCAATACGAAGCTCATACACACATAATACATAAAAGGACGGGCAATATTGAGATCTAATTACTTCGTATCCATGGAAGAAGATGCCACAGACATGCTGGCATTGCGGTACGCGTTCCTCAACACCAATATCCCACCTTTCAGTTGCGCAACCTCCTTTATCAACGCAGTGAACTTGGCCTTCTTATCCTCGTCGCGAAGATAGGGTGTGAAATAAGAAATGCAGTCCCTTGTTTTAGCATTCGGTGTGTTCCGCAGCCACTCAATGACCATACGGTCCTCCAACTCAACAGGTTGCCCGTCGGGCCCAAGCACAGGAGCGGCAGCCTTGCGTTTCTTCAGCTTAGGGGGGCCTCCGCCGGTAGATGCTGTCGGTGAAGGTGCCGAAGGAAGCGTGTCTTGGTCGTCAGGAGCTTTCCTTTTATTGCTCAACTTCACCAGCGCGCTTGATGCGGAACCAACGGCGTTGCGTGGCGAGGGCGCTGTGGAACCCGATGAACGGGCCACAGCCTCGCCGGAGGTAATCTGGGCAGCGCTTGTAGCAAGTGGACTTCCTGCACGAGTACCATTGGTCCCAATGGTCTTTGGTTTAGGAACTTTGGGGCTCGTAGCACGCTTCGCAACGACTGAATGCCCACTGTGACCAGGGACAGGTGATGTTGCTCGTGACTCCGAAGTTGAAGACGGCTCCAGCTTAGCTGCCACAGGAGTAGGCTGGGAAGGCGCCTGAGAACCGGCACGCTCAGACTGCGAGGGTGTGAGGTGTGATTGAACGGCGGGCTCGTTCGATACTACGGGCTCTTCCTCTTCCTCTTCTTCTTCCTAGACAAGCAACCATATATCAATAAATACTCGAATACTAGAACATATAGCTCACCGAGCTCGCATAGGGATTCCTTTCTTCGTCACTCTCGTAGGCGTTGTTTTTATCCAATTTGTTAACAAGCTTTTTGATAGCCTTACCAGCCCCCGTCAGTTCAGTTTCCTTATCATCCTCGTCTGATTCATCAACATGACCGTCCCGTTGTTTGTTAGCGCTCATGTAAGCTCGCTGCAAACGCTCCTGAAAGTGGGTGTCATCGGTTCAACAACCTCATGATAGATGACAGAGGGGATTCACGAACCTCCATATCCTTAGCAACCTCGTCTTCTTCGTCTTCTGGATGCATATTTTCTTCATCGTCCGCAAAATCCTCATGATACGGTACTTCGTCATAGTCTGCATCTGCACCAAGATTTCGTCGCCTTCGACGACTGCCGTCCTCGTCTTCTTCATCACCAAACAGGTCAGTGCCATTAACCACTGTCCGCAGTCTACGGCCTCCGGGCCCTAGGCTTCGTCCAGAACTGGATGCATGTGACGTGCCGCCGGGCCCTTCGGCCTCTGCTTTAAAATGGGCAGATGTCGCTGCAGATGGAGCCTGACCATTACGTTTATGCAACAACCAACGCTCCGGATCCTTATTCTTCTGTCTCATCGCCATCTATGCGTGGATAACGTGGGCTAATAGCCTATCGTTCAAAAACATGCCGACTCACCAAGGACTCAGCTTCCTCGAGATCAGGAATATGATAGTTGGGCTTTTTCTGGAATTTGTACCAGCGATGGGCCGGCACGAACTTGAATGTGTTGTTTGAAGCGGGCATGAAGAACGCGTGCGTTTCGGCCTTCGCCACTTCCTCCATCTTCCCAACCCATACTTCGGCCCCGCTGGCGTCCTCCATCACCCAAGGATACCTTTCCTCCTTTCTCAATTGTCGAGTAGCCTCGGGCACCATGAAAACTTGCTTCGTCTTCTTCTGAAACTTCTTCTTTGCCCCTGCAACTTTCTCCTTTGACTTATCCTTTCCATTGCTTGACGCAGAACCATCCGGATGTATGGGCTTGCCCTCTGCATCGACCATAACGATCTTACCATCTATACCGATGACGGGCTTGCCGTCTGGCCCAAGCATAGGACCAACTGCTTTAGCTTGGCCTAAATTACTGTCTTCAACGCTATCCGACCGCCTAAGTTCCTTCCGGTTCAATTTGACAGGTGTTATCCACTGAAGGATATCGACGGATTTGCGGGAATCAAACTTCATAACATCATACTTCCAGCCGTTAAGAGCGGAAGATACTAGCTTGAACTCGCTGTAAGGCCCTTCAGGGAGTGACGAAAGAGGTGCATCGGTATCCGCGACCGGTTTGGAATGGGATTTATGAACAGGCCGAGGCTTTTGTAGAGACAATGAACCTGAGGGAGGAGTTTCACGCGGTGGGACCTTCTTGTTTTTTGGGTGGAAAAGTATAGAGGAAGAAAGAGGTATCGGGGCCATGGAGGGAGTAACTACGACTGTGAGATGATTAAATGTGCAGAACGGAGGGAATTCGACGTACTGAACAATTGTTTGCAACTGGTAACGCAAACAAGGCCTCTCTGACTCTCTCAGTCAAGCTGGGCTTGCCCGGGCCGCCACTAGCACGGGAGTCCAGTTTCACATCACGTGGTTCTCGTCGGTCGATCGCGTCGAGCGCGTCACGGTGCTTTCAATCATTGTCCTCTCCACCACTCGTCTTCCATTCTTCATGTCAAGAAAGCTGCAGGGCTTGAAATCCTGAAATGAGCCTCAACTTTCTTGAAGGACAGACCGGTCTTTCTAGAAAAGCTATCTCAAGCCCTGTAGCTCATGATGATCAGGATGGCTGCGAAGTATTTTCACGGCCAATGGATTTATCCAGAGCCAGAGGCCATACGGGCCCTCCCGATGTATCTTCCAGGCATATCAGCCACACAAATGGCGTTGGAAAGTCCTTTTACACCAAAGGATTTCTCAACTCGGAGGCACTTGCCAGACACTCTAAACTGAAGTATGATCATTCTCCCGCTGGCGCTGACTTCCAGGATGCTTGTTACAAGCGTAGTCTTTACGCTGAATGTCCCCAAGAAGCGCACTCCTTAAATACCTCGTTCCATGGCGAGCTGCTACAGGGCCAATCCTCACATTCTCTGCCGCATATATCCACCGAACGCCATTCAAAGCAATCCTCCATAGTAGGATCCGAAAGTACGCCTGGATCTATCTGTACTTCTGATTTTATCCCTATAGCTGTTATACTGCACAGTGCCGAGAGACATGTCTTTAAACCGAGGCTATTATCGCACGCATTTGTTGGTTGACGGTCGTGGAATGCAAACCACAGGTATGTGGCGATTCACTGTACTCATATCACAGATTGTTTATCAAATCCAAGACTCTGTCAAGACTGAGCATCTTGGTGACGATACTTTACACGGGCCAAATTTTCGGCTCTCAACTACTGAATGCGCCTTTGGGGCTATTCCTAATGATCATCAATGCGAACTTTCGCAGCCTCAGGGGGGCATTAGATCTTCCCTCGGTATTGGTCTCAAGGACTCGGAGGATGACATATCTGCGAAGGTTATCAAGGGATTCTCCGACCTACGACTCGCCAAGCTTGAAGTGGAAGAACAGGTGAGTGTGCGTGCACCGATAGTTCAAGTCTGACATTGTTGCAGCGCAGGGAGAATACACGGTTGCTTGCCATAGTAGATACTCTGAAATCCGAGAAATCTGGGCTTACCAAAAAATTAGCCAAAATTAAGGAAGTGACGAAAGCTGCCATTAATCAGTACTCAAACAGGTCAGCCACTCTTGTGACGGAGATCCCAATCTGACTTCATATTATGAATATTGTAGGCTCTCGGATCTCCAATCTTCTTTTGACAGTCTTCAGTCGCAGTCCAGAGAGTACTTTTCGTTTGCATCTCAGGCACGATCATCCTTATCAGAAGTGCAAGGGTTGAGACTTACCGTCAAAGAGAGCATGGATCGTGAGGCTCAGCATTGACTCCAGCGGAACTAATGTCCTGAACGTCAACAGAGCTTCAAGCGTATTTTGACGGGGATGGCAATCTCGTCAAGAGTTTGGAGGCGAGAGAGTTATACGCAGAGCTTGAGTTAGAGCGGAAATCTGGTACAGGTCGATCTCAGTCGAATTTTCAAGCCTTAATTCACTGCGCTGTTAATTAGCCCGCCAGGCTAATGATCTTCTTCGAGACAAACTCACCGACCTGTCCTCGCAACTAGTGGAAGCCCAAGATCGAGTCCGGTCCCTTGAGCAGCTTCATGTACATGAATTGAATGCATTAGCAAGTTCAACCACTGACCTTTCTCGTGCAAGTAAGTTTATTGCATGCTCATGAATCCCGACTTGTGCGTACTTTTTTTTGTCGAACAGATTCCGTCATCTCCGAGAATGCTACAATGATGCAGAGCTTGCAGGACGAGTTGTTCAACGCACTCAATGCTAGCGCACAGTCGAAGAGAGAAATCACAGCTTTAGAAGCCTCGTAAGCACCAAGTTGCTCCCATGACTTTCGCTCACGCGACACAGGGTTGAGCAACTCAGGCAGAAGACTTGCGAACAAGAACAGACAGCAAGCAGCTTACAAACCCTCCAGAAAGAGTGCGTTGGGTTCACAAACTGAACAATCTTTGATCGCTAGCATCTCTGAGACGACCTCAGAAACTCGCAGCTGCAGGCGTTACTGAAAGACAGAGACTGTTGTTTAGCAGATCTTCGAGCCGTGAGGGATGAGTATGTATAGCAAATGTTGTTTGAGGGCTCAAAAGCTGACTCACGTTTCTATAGGCATCTAACATCTCTAGGACTTGTAGATCAACAGAAGTCTGAGATAGAAACATTGAAAGCAGGTATACAGGACAAAGAACGCGAAGTCGAGCGACTCGGCTTAAGGTTGGCACTCCATATGTTCTGGTGAACCTACTAACCGGTGTCCAGGTGTGTACGACTGGAAGCTGAAAAAGAGATTGCCATGGCAAATGTCACGACTCTGCGCAATGAAGCTGAGACGCATCGTAATTGTGATGCAAAATTCCGAACATATCTCACGGATAAGACGACTCTCGAGCAGCATATAAAAGCATTGCAAGTCGAATTAGAAGCTTGCCGCAGCCTATCAGAAGAATTAAAGAACAGGTAAGTTCACAATCAGATCGTCTGTGTGTCAAAGTGAATTAGGGATATAGGAGCCAGCAAATGCAGACACGATATCAGATTCTTCAAGAGCGCTTTGAAGATCAATCAACCACTTTACGGTTGAGCAGAGACGCAACCGGTGATCTGCAGGTAAAGATCATCCGTCCTTGTCTTGAATGATAATGCGCGCACGCCTTAAATAATGATTTAGGAACGACTAATCACAGCAGAGAGAAACTTTGCGGTATGACTGAGCTAAATTCTGAATATTTCGGGAACGAGAACTGAATTGTTCATACAGTCAAGCTTGGAGGCGGAGACCGGGAAACTCAAACGAGAAGTTGACGTTCTTCGCGAGCGTTTCGGTTTTCAACAAAAGATTGCCGACGAAGCGAGGACGGAAGTTCAGAAGCAGCAGGAGGAAGTCGCCACTATTCGGTCAGAATGTGAACGACGGATTAGAGAGGAGCAAGACAAATTTCACATTCGCCTGGTTGAATCACAAGACAAAGCTCTCTATGCAGAGAGAGATCTGGCTCAAGCCCAGATGACGGCCAATGACCTCCGCCAGCGCATTGATGTATTTCAAACCCGGTATGCCGAGCTTAAACAGCAGTCCGAGGATGTGGTGTCTTCTTCCAAGTCGAGATCATCAGAAGCGGACGAACTCCGCTTACAGCTGCAATCTTTACGATCCGAGAACAACCTACTCAAACGAAAGGCTGAGACGATCAGCCAGAGGTACAAGAAGAACGATCTGGTAAGTTTCTGCTTTCGAAGCACGAGGTTGCAACTCTAATATGGAGCAAGTGCGACGATGAGAAAGCCTTTGTCGATGCTGTTCTACAGGAGTCGGAAAATCTCTATGGCAAGACACTGGCTGAGAAGCAGAATGAGCTAAGAAGGGTAATCTTGGAAACATAATCTTGCTATCTTCCATCTGACTGGGACGTCGCAGAGAGAAAATACGATAACATGTTTGGAATCCAAAATCGTATCTCTGGAGAAGAGTCTTGCCCGTCACTTGAAAACAGAGGTCCTCCACTTTTCTGTCCGCGCGCTGCTGAACACGACCCTTCTCTGCAGGCACGGACTCAAGCATCCAATCTACAAGAAGACTATTCCATCCTGAACCTGGCTGGGTTTGCATCTTCCGAGCCCGACATTCTACGTCAACATTCTTTTCCTTTAAAGGATAATGAACAAGTATGTCTTCTTTCAGCTATGGCTCTACCTACGATGCTGCTTTGTGTAGAAACACATGCAAGCCTGCACTGACCATTAGCAGAGCTTGTTCTGCATTACAGCAGACAATGTTAATCGGTATTCAAACGTTAGAAAGCCTCACGCACAGGGACCCTCTGGGCTACAACCCCCGTCAAATCATTCACCGCAACCTTATGTAGAGGGCTCATCACTCAACGCTATGTTCACGAGGCTTGCTTCAGATGGTTCCAATGGTCCCGCCGACTTGAATGACCAAAAAGAGAATACGCCTGGCCAAATTCTAGGAAAGAGGAAACACAATCCCTCGCATGAGAAGGGGGCCGAAAAGGGGGACAAACCAAAACCCAAACCACGGTCGGTTCGTACTGTCTACATAATCTTTCGTTCTTCACATGACTGATCCCCTGTACAGAAAGCTCAAGCACGAAACACGGAGAATAAACGAGAAGAGAGAAAGGTAGGTGGTGTTGACTGCAAGGCTGATCGCTATCTCCATCTGCAATAGGCACCGGAACAAACACCAAAGCTCAGAACCCGTAGGGTGCCCAAATAAACATTGTTCTATAGCACATTCCTCTTCAGCTTCGTACGTGTCAATTCTCTGCGCGGTTGTGTGTATGATAGCGTATCGAGAATATCGGGACCCCTTGCCTGTACGATATCATGAAACATTGACGGATGACAAGAGTAAAGCTCGTTGGTTATCAAACGCGCATGCATCCGGCAATGTGAGTCTGTATGTTCCGACATTGAATCAATACAGCGATGAGACAATAAGACGCACCGGCGGTTGGAGCGTGATGAGTACTAGTCCCTAATGTTCGCTACGTTACAATATAATGCCGTCTTCTTCGTTCCCTTCGACATCCGCCATCGAGATGTCAGCCTGCGGCCGCGATACCCGTTGTCGAGCAGGAGATACTTCATAGTGAGTCGACGATGAGATTACACCCTTCTCAATTAATGCCATGTTTAAGATCCCGATCCGTTCTTCCTGGGATTCGCTGTAGCAGAATTCAGGAGTTTACGGTGTGAAGAGGGCGAAACCAATCGAAGGCAGAGCGTACATAACAGCTTCGTTCTCTCTTATGGCATTAACAAAATCCGCATCAGGCGGCGAAGATTCCTTCACGAGTTGCCGCAGTTCCTCCTGGGTCTTTTTGAGATGCTGGAGCGAGTTCCGAAGACGTGATATCTCTTCAGAAAACGAGGTCATCGATCGCCGTGCTTTGTCTTGCTAATCAAACTGCTAACCTTCCGTTATGGTTGATATATCTAGTCTCACAGCTTCTGTTAATGTGAAGGGTTGGGGATAACGAGGTGTATACTCCATTTTGGCCGCACAGAAGTGTCGCAGCCTTAGGCATGGCTCGGACTCGGTGGGGACGACAAAGCAAGCGACGCTTACGTAAAAGACAAGAATCGGACAGGATTGAAAGAGCGATGCATACATTGTAGGGAAAGCAGATACATACTACTCTAAGTATTACCAAGTAAGAGGTCCTAGTGTAGGTAAGACTATACACCGAGTCTGGGAGAGATCGCGCGTCAGAAGTGGTTACACTAAATGTAACCTCGAAATGCCTACCTTCTCTTACTGTGCTCGTATACCACATAAGATATGGACACTGCGGGAACCACCTACCCATTCTTGAGCTCCACATCCTGATGGACCGAGCGAGTGTTTACTCACCTTGGCCAGGGTAGGGACCAATCCCCGATAAAAGCCGCGCCATCCATCCCGATTATACGTCGTCGAGATCACGTCCAGGATTCCGTTGTATCGTTGAGGATGACCCGGAGAGCCAGAGGCTTGTAGCCTCGTCCGTACAAGATTTAACGGATAGACACTGGTGGCCCCTACACTACCTGATACGCTACCGAACGCAAGCAATGCGAGAACGCCAGGCTCATCTTTGCCGGTGGACTTTAAGTATGTCAATTTCAGGGCTTCAAATGTGCTCATGTCGATCGCCGAGTAACTGCTCTAGCAGTGACTTAATGAACACGAGCGGAAAATCAAAAGGAACGTACGGGAAAACTCCGACTAGCCCAATCTTGCGTTGCCAACGTTAGGATGAAAGCCAAAAACTAGCATAATGTGATCAAGAACATACCGCCAAGCCCCGGTAGTACGCTCTAAATCCACCGAGACTCCACAGCCGTTTAGCAGAGGAAAGTAATGTTCGGTTAGGTTCGCCGGTGCTACTCATCATTTGGGTCTGGATGTACATAAATCAGGCATTACAGGATGAAGCAACACGCCGACCGTACCTTCAATGTCTCGATAGGATATATGCCTGGACCGTGGACCATAATCTAGACCGCATGATAGCAAGGAAGACGAGACTAGACACGCACTAAGTTGACTTGAGATGCCGCCGATGCCTCCAGACAGAAATCGGCTAGTGCCGCTGATATCTCTAGAGTCTGCCACGTTATCCACGTATTGTGCGAAAAGTCGTTTCTACGGCGGCATGGGTCCAAGGTCTTTAATGGGAATATGTCAAACAGATGAAGAAAACTAACGGCGGTCTCGTAAGACATGAACTTGATAGCAGACTCGGGAAATATCTTCGCCACGGAGAGACCATTGCCGACCCAGAAGCCTCTAATACCACCTTCGGAATATATCCGCACGACGGCAGATGCCATCGCCTTCGCACCCCCTCGTACATCGGACTGTGTACCGACAAAGGTCCCCCCAAGATCAGGCGGTCTTGTAATGAGAAAGATTTTTACCCGATCGAACGGAGCTGTACATGTCCGTGATACTAAGGATGACATTCCAATCATCCGAACTGCGCCGCGATGACCAGTAAACACTCGCCTGCGCCGGCTATGCCCCCGGCCAGTAGGAACTTAAGCGCTGTCCCTCCTAGCCATTCATGATGTTCCTCTTCTTCTCCTTCTCCGTGTTCACGATAAGGTTGAGCTTTCTGATTTGCTGCAGGCTGGG
This sequence comes from Albatrellus sp. MG142, assembly GCA_003314695.1. Classification (NCBI taxonomy): domain Eukaryota; kingdom Fungi; phylum Basidiomycota; class Agaricomycetes; order Russulales; family Albatrellaceae; genus Albatrellus; species Albatrellus sp. MG142. The sequence goes on from QLPM01003799.1 coordinate 10,967, forward strand.
CGGCACCGTCGCTTACAAGAGGGAGTTCGACGAGGTGAATCGGTGGTTTATCCTCTGCGCTCAAGCTTACATCTCCTGAAGCGTAATGAATCGCCTAAGAGCAAGTTTTCAGTACGGGGGAAACAAACCTTCCATGTTCACTCTTGCTGTCCCCCGGCCATCATCACCTAAGAACTTCTTCATTTCATAGAAGCGGTAGATCTCGGCTGCTGATACTTTTCGAGGCAATAGAAGTAGAAAGTCACGGAATTCTCGAAATATGATCCCATGGGAATGAGGGGACGCAGTCAGCAATGACATGAAGTCTGATAGCGTGGCTGCCGACAATGTGATCCCTGAAACCATATGAGTTCATGTACCAGCACTGTGGACAGAAGACGGACCAGCACTGCGGAGGGCGACAGCCAACTCCTCTGCATCGAGATGGCCATTTCCATCTAAGTCTAGCTCGTCGTGGAATATTCGCCATAACTCTTGAGAGAACATGGTCATAAGTCAAGGTCGTTGCACACGCCCAAGGCACTGCAACACACCAGCTTCTTTCGCCTCCGCATAGTCCTTAAACTCCTTCCATCCGATCTGTCCTGGTGGCATCTCTCCTTCTGAGGAGCGGTAACAAGTACCAAAGAGCTCTTGTGTATACAGTATTCGCATCTTCTTGGCGTGCTCGGGCGTCAAGGATGCAGAATCACCTACCGTGCTGGCGCTGGATGCGTCATCGGTGTTGGTCGGTGTATGATCGAGGGTGGGCAGTTTTAACCAGAGCTCACGTAGCCGAGCTTTCCGATTCTGTCTGCCTTCCTGTTCACGGAACTCTTGGAGGCTGTGAGGAAGAGGGTGGTATGTGGGTGAATCCGACCTCAGTCTGGGTATGAACGGTCGGTCTTGGGCTCCGGATAGACTAGCTTCATATACTGCACGCCCAGAGGGGCCATGGGGGTGATTCATTGAGTTGCCTGCAGCGTGTCTGACGCTATCGACAGAGCCGATGCAACGGGCCAAGGGTTTGGGGGACGTAGGAAAGGACAATGGGTCAGAGGAAGAGTAGGTCAATGAAGAAGACTCATTTCAGGTAAAGAGGAAGATTGAAGGGGTAGAGCAGAGACGTTACTTTGCCTTGGCTGGTTGTTTGAAGGTCCTTCATCGGTCCTCTTCAGATTTCACCCCGCGTCTGGCTCACTCGTCACGTGTTATCATGAAGACAACGATGATTA
>QLPM01003800.1:0-30230 GCA_003314695.1 Albatrellus sp. MG142
TGGAACCACCGTTGATCCCGTATCCCGATAGGACCTTGCTGACCTCCGTCACGCTAAGTCCTTACATAGGACCTTGCTGACATCTGTCACGCTAAGTCCTTACACTAAGTCTTGCAAGTCTCTTGACTTGTCTTACCTCGTATACTTGCTCTCCAACCTTGGGCTTCGCCTAGGGCTCCACTCACTTGTTGTATAGGTGTTCAACCACTCGACTGCATGTTGAACCCTTACAAACATGTAACACATTGTGAGGATAAGCCCTAAGCTTATCCTTTTGTACAATTACCAGTACTTGTTGGATCTCCAGCACATTCTACTAAGTCTTGCAAGTCTTTTGACTTGTCTTACCTTGTACACTCACTCTCCAACCTTGGGCTTCACCTAGGGCTCTGCTCACTCATCATATAGGTGTTCAACCACTCAACTGCATGTTGAACCATTACAGATACCCAAATAAGGTGAATGAAAGGGTAGGTAAAGAGTCCATGGACTTGTATGAGTCCTGAGTGACAAATGACATCACAGATGTCAAAGCAAACCTCAACATCTATATCTGTTGTGACTATACATACTAAACTATGACTACATGGGCTCATTAGTAGGTATTATGTTGGAGTTTCAGCAACATGTGCAGTGGACACATGCACTGACATGAAATGCATGACACATTAATGCAATGATGCAAAGACGTGACATGCAGGAGCATAGTAAATATAGGCCATTGGATGCAGGGTCGACACATACATACAGAAAATTTCTCTCGAACATTTTCTTTTTCCCTCAGTCTTCTACAAAGAGAATGAGGTTCGTACCACTCACATTTTGCACTACATTACTATGTACTCACTAATTCAACCTGTAGCATCCCCTCGTTTATTCTACAGGTACAGTACTATACGGTTTGGTACTCAGTCTTCTACGAAGAGACTGAGAATCCACTCGTTTATTCTACAGTCGGCCACTCTCTCGCCCAGATCATCCTCCAATATATTATTCTTATTGAAATAGAGTCATGAATTGTGTTGGATGATGCCTCATCGCCGATTCTCTGAGATCTGTCACAAACCGTTACAATGACGTATGATCTTGCATATTGTCATCGTACTTCCAAGTGTGATCTGAAGATACATTGACCAGTCCAATTCACATTTGAACAATTATATAGACGCCCGCACGCGCTGATACTCAAACCTCCACCGTTCGAATCCCGTGAACGGTATCTCTCCACAGAGTCTACGCGTAATGTCATGAAGCTCATCCAGACACTGCGGGAGCGGCGTCGGCAGTCTAGCACGAAAAACGAAGACAAATGCGGGCGACTCACCTCCAACATCTGCAACACTGCAACGATTGCTGAAGTGTAGAACATATAGTCTAACGTGCGCAGCTCTTTCAGATGTATGGGGAGACTGGCGTCTGGGTGTCCACTTGCGTCTGTCGTCGCACCGTGGTGGTACAGAAGACGGCCCGACAAGTTCTGAGGAAGAACGACGTGCATCGGTTCGCCGGTGCGCAGAGCATGCGATACCAGCGCAAAGAGGGAAAGCACCTCTGTGATCTGCGATGAAAATTACTATCTTCAGGTATATAGTAAAAAGTCATAGTGATGCCACGTACAAAGTCCGGATTGATCACTTTGGTAGAATGGAGGGTTGTGATGCGCAGGGACATGTTGAATTTCGTAAGGGAGCCTTTAAGCTGAAACCACACATGCAATACGGTCAGTAAGTTCGCCGGCGGTCCACGGAGCAATGAATAGTCCTGGCCTGTGCAAGACATGCAACCATCTCGTACTGTACATCTGCAAGGCGAGTATATTCCTCATGCGCCCACGCGCCGCGTATACTGCCTTCCCAGCGTGCATTCTGTGTCTGCTTCTTGAGTAGCTGGATCTGCTGTGTGACTGCGAGGAGTTGTCCGCGCACACGGCCACGCCACGGCGCCAAGGCAGGTTGCTTCTCTTCAATCGTTTCCAGATCATTGGGCGTATCAAAAGCTGCATGGTTGTCAACTTCAACATATGCATCGTGCGCAATCCAGGCTGCCATTAGTGTAGAGTACACCCGCGACAGGCTGGTGATCGTTGATGCATTGCGCATTCGGACTGCTTTGCGTCCGGAGACTGGAGGCAGCATCATCATGACAAATGATGCGGCGAAACCTAGAGTGCAAATACGCATCAATCGAGACACAATAGAGCGAAAGAAGTACCGATAACGACGAGAGCCCAACGACGCCATGCAACAGACCAACCGACACCTGGACTGAAGGCGACAGGGAGATGGCCATCGATCCAGGAGTACCCAACAATAATGGTAGTAGTGGCCTGTAAGATAGAAAGTCATCCCTACTGTTATATTGAGCCAAAGCACTTATATAAGCACGTACCCCCATAAGGATGATGCCTGGGAGGAACTGAACGGGAGCAAACAACCGGAAAAATATCAAAGGGACGAGGAACACAGCCATGCTGGCAGCTACACCGTATGTACTACCGGTGCTCTTCGCATTTCCTGAGATGCTTCAATTCGATACACAAGTGATGAGAGGGATTTAGTCAATACTCACCAATATACCATATCAGAAGCCCAATCACAAGTCCAATGAACGTGCCAATGAGACGTATGAAATAACTAGACCCCTGTCAGTATGCGCATCCACTAGTAATAGGCGGGAGTAAGACGGCGTACTTGAACAATTGATCACCTGCATAAAGGTTGAGGGTAGCCTGAGCCATGATGAGGGCCCTGCAGTCCTGTCAGTCATTGTCGATGAAAGTAAACAATATATCGGAACATACCAAAAGCCTCTCTCAGCGTAATAAAAGTCTGTCATTATAGGATTAATGCCCTAATTCGATCTCTGTAATATCAATATTATACTTACGCGCACTAGACCGAAGTACAGATGGTAACCACAACAGAACGGTGAGAAAGGTATATCTGAACACGAACTAGGGCCCATCCCGCCTCGATTTAGATATACTTCTCCGTAGGACATGCTTGACTTACTACCGCTTCTGCTGTCTTAGTCCAATCATACAGGTTGTGCAGATAGTCCATGAATTTCTGTAGCGCATTGGTTGGCGGTCGACTGTCAGGATCTCGGCCTGTGAAGGTTCATTATGCAGAAGTTGACATGGAACCAAGAATCGATGATTTTGATATACGTACTATACTCCCGCTCTTCCTTCTCCCCATTTAAGGCCTCGCCGACTTTCTCTATCTCTCTGTCCTCACCAAGTACATGCGCATCCTCATTCCCGGAAACGAACATCGAAGCGATCGTCCGCAGACTTTTCGGCGCCCAAATCCGGCAATACTTCCGGCGCGCCGTGGTCTCCCGTACGGTGTCCATAAGAGCAAGCACCCCCTCGGCCACATCCAGCACCGTGGCACTGAACACGTAGCAGATGAATAGCCCTCGCATTGGAAGAATTCTCTCGTCTATGGCCGTGCCATTCTTGTGCCCCGTGCTATCAGTATCAGCATCTGCCACCTCCGCGAGCAGAGCCTCATACGGGCGCAACAAATCAAGCCGGCGAGTTGTCTTAAAGTCATCGATAGTTGCACGCAAACGGTCAGCCGCCCCACCGAGAGCATCTTCCTGAGGCGTGCACGTAACTGTACGCTGGTATCGCGCCAAGTTGACAAATTCGACGATGCCGCGTACCGCCGCGATGCCAGCTATACTGGCCGCACGTACCTCCGCAGTCGCCTCGCGGAGCATCGGTAAGACGTTCAGCAGTGTTAGATTGTGCTGCGCATCAGCCGCCTCGCTGCGCTGGCAAAGTTGCTGGATAAGATACGCGTCGCTTACTGACACACTGCCAGTCCGCGTCATGGCTGACCATGAATCAACATGCCCTTCAGAGGCTAGATCTGACGTCGGTGCGCGTACGACCTGACCAACGTAGCGCACAAAACTCATGAGGCCATCTTGTGCACAACGTCAGTAATTGATCCAATGCCTAATGAAATGTGCGTCATACTCATTCGCGAGACGATAGTAAGCAATGGCGCCTCGAGGCTCTTCACATCGTCGCCGTTCCACCTACACCACGTGAACTCCCCATGGATGAAGTTCGATTTCTGAGGTACTAGCCATAGAATTCAGCAAGGCCGAGATGTAAGGATTACTGATGTACTGACGCTCAATCTGACCCGAAATCATAGCTGTTCTTACATCTTGCAGCCGCGCTAATTTGGGGCAGCCAGGGACGTAGTCCCCACGATTAGCCGTGAGCACCTCTTCCTGAAGCGCGAGCATTTGACTGATTTTTTCAAGATGAGAAGAGATCAAGTGGAGATACGCGTGTTGCATTGTACTCGGAAAAAGGAAGAAAACAAGGAATGTGGCGATGGCAACGTACATTGCCGATGAGATCAAGAGAGAGTTGAGGAGTGTGTATTGTGCGAAGGGAAACAGAGGTCCATAGGTCTGTGGGCAAGCTTCAATACGATCAACCAACGAGAAACGGCGGAACGACATACACAGAATATGTCCAGTGCAATGGCGCCAAAAATGGTTGGGAGAGTAAATCGTGGAAAGTACGCACGTATGAGTGCAAAGAAAAAAGCCCCAATGCCTATGAAAACGCCATAAAAGACGGACGATCTGAGGACGAATCGTGGGATACAGTGATCCAATAAGGAATGAAATACACTAACTTCGTATCGAGAAAGTCTCCATTAAAGATGGCAATGTTCAGCACAGTCAGGTTGTCCGGATCAGCTGTACCAGCTGTACTGCAAATGGACATGAACCAGATCAGAATACATTTTCTAAAACCAGCGTAAATTGGACGTCGACGAGCCCGACTGGCTCAGCAAGAGTACAATATAACTTGGCAGCGTACAGTCATCGGCAGTGAACGTTGGGTGTTAAACACTGAAGCGAAGACAGTGCATGACAAATCCACACATCGAAAATTCAAGTCACCTTTCTTGCACTTTCTGAATAGCAGCTTTTAGTACGACCTGATCACGGACAGCCAAGCTAGCTCTCATGCCTGCTGAACCAATACCCCAGCCCAGCAAGACACAGAAGAACATGGCAGAGATATTCTGAGGAGCTGAGTGAACTTCAAGGAGACAAAATGCATGGGGACAGTACGCTTACGAATATGAAGACCTGGATCGGCGCATCTGGGGGCATGAAGATGGATGTCAACAAGGCGAAAAATGCGCTAAAGCAAGAGGGTATAATATTAGACTGAAGAACGAAACGGGATATAAAGACGCACGCGCGACCCATCGTCGTCAATGACCTTTGAGGCAGCATGAGGATGAATGAGATCCATGATGCAAGCCAGCACCTGAATAAGACTTTCAGCGACTTTTTGGACCGCACGTTGTCTGTAATCCAAGGAGGCAGTTGGCTCGACCACGGTCGTCGTGTCTCCTGCTGTGAGCCTTCTGAAATCTCTGATGACATCTCGGAGATAATGGCGTTGTTGAAGGATTCACGAATATTGCCCACGCATTACAAGGACTTTGCTGAGGGGCAGGATGATGGTCGGAAAGGCAGTGGATACCGGCGACCGCGAACAACTTGGAGGAATATGGTACGCTCTGCTATGATGGTGCTATGATAACTATCGTCAACTGAGGCACTGCATTATCTTACCAGACTCACCTAGCAAGTCACCTATGTAGGTTGCGGAATGTGAAAGAAGATATCCCGATTCCTCTTCGGAGCGACTCGGTGACGTCACCCACGCCACAAGCCTAGCAATTAAACGTTTGTTGCCCGTGCCTGACACTGCCTTTAGAATGTGAGACGCGATAAGGTTGTAGAGTCAAGACGCACGTTTTCAATGAGCCGGCACTCAACAGCTTGCAATATTCATGATCCATTGATCTGTGTCCTGTGCTGTCTCACATTGCTTGCCACCATGCACGACTCGGACGAAACGGTCTCATTGTCGTGTAGAGGAGTGCTAGCGGGACACGGACAAATCAATCTCATTATTGTTACCGTCGGACTCATGGGCTTACCACTGCCGCAGAGCTAGAAGTGAGCGCCGTAAGTCGTATTAGCCAGGCTAGCCCTTCAGCTTTCATCCATCAATCCTGCCTATTTCTTTGTTCTCACGGTATCACGTGGCCAAGCCATGGATACCCGATCCGACTACTGTACATGCTGCACATGGTTTCCCTGCTTTATTCACGGAGGAATACAGGACACAAGTACAGTAGTGTACGGGGTGTCCCTCATGTCCCTTTCTTTCTTCATTTTCCTGAAATGGCCTGGTCAACTATGACAGACAAAACCTCGTCAACAATGCCTTCTCGACGGTCAGGTAGACATCACCAGTCCGCAACCACAGCTGTACAGGACGCCCATTAGGGCACTTCTGAGCTGAGATTGATGACATAATTGGTATGCTGTCGTCTTCTCTCTTTACTGAATACTACCCTTGTGCACTCCGTTAAGTCACCAGACCCTCCGAGATTTCTATCCCTAGCGACTGCATCTAGTCCTGTGGTGGAGTGGGAAACATCCTCTCAGATATGGTTGAGGTCGACAATGAACCAGATACCTCCCCGGATGAACGGGTTGAGATAAACTCCTTCACAAACATGATTGAGGTCGAGGATACTATTTATGTCGCTAATGATACTGTATACCTGATTCCATGGACCTCAGCCGCGATGACTTAGTGACTAGCAAGCCAGAAGTGCGATCAAACTCTGATGGCGTGCATAGACGGGATGACTAGTCAAGTTCGTCAAGTAGCATACTGACTCCGCAGACACTCTTGGTGTGGAGAAGCCCTGCACCGGTGTGATCTGAATTCGCTCTATGAAGTGCCCCATGACGCTGAGGGCAGGCCATGACACGAGGGCGTTTATCCCGCCTTGATGAACGGCCAGGTCTGAACATGAAAGATCTATTACTTTGAAGGAAGTTTTGAGTATTCGACCGCCTCACCTGTTGTACGAATGCTCCTGGCATATAGTCATGAGGATGATGGACTGTCATCCCACTAGCGCACCTCCTCATCCACAGCACCATCCATCGACGACGTTACACAACGTGGACGAATTCCTGATGAATGGTTGGATGATCTGTCCTCGTACTCGAAAGGATACTCCATCGAGACTAAGGAAAACTACCCGCCTACCTGCCGTCGAGCATGCTCGGAAACATCCCGAAGACTCTCGTCGACAAAGAAGATGACTTTGTGATTTTGCGAGCGAATCTGGCGAATGTACAAGTTACCACCAGTCCGACTTTGCCACTGCATGTTTCAGCTAGAGCATAAAAGACCACGCGCGATAAAGGCAAGGGCAAAGATATTTCCATAATGAATCTAAATCCCAACCCGTCTCTTGTTAATGAGAACAACACTAGCACGAGTATTTTAGAACGGCAGAACCTAGTAAATCCTCGGGAGCAAATGCCTTTGCAACCAAGATGAAAGATGTGATCCTGGCAGAACATGATACCACTCTCACTGGTAGGGGCCGCAGGGCGCTGCAGCTCGTTGCTCCTCTTCCATTCTCCTTTCCCACTTGTTTCCAGATGACGTGCGTGCACAGCGGCGCACAGCGATGGCGATGGTAATGAAATGATGGTGGCGACGACAACGGCAATGACAACATTAACGACGAATGGTGGAGGCGACAATGCCGGCGTGAGCGGGGTCGATAGTACCTGCGCAGGATGGCGGCGTTGCCAGCATCTGCACCTCCGCCCTTGCCCCTCTTGACATCCTCACCCGCTGACACCATCACGCCACCGCCGCCAACCTTGCCCCGCACCAGGAGCACGAAACGGGCACGTCAAGTGCTTGTTTCGTGCTCTTCACGCATGCGCGGCCTCTGGCCTCACCCCTTCCCGTCCCCCTATCTTCTGCCCCTGGCGCCACTTGTGCACCGTGGGGTTGCACACTGCCATGCCCTCGACCTGCTGTCCCCATGCGACACGATGATGGCGGATGACAACTTGAAGGAGGCACCAGCATATGACCATTGCCACCGCAGCAGAACGTGGCGGTGCCGCGGCGGCACACAATGCTGGCAGTGGATCACGACAACGGCGACAGCAGCGGCAATGGACGACAGACGACGGCGACACCGGCGGCTGTACACGGTGGGGGCTGACAGACGATGGCCGGTATGGTGGACTTGGAATTCCTGATGTCAATAAGTGGGCACGAAATTAACTAGGCACCAAAACATAGCAATGAACCACAGCGGTAAATAGTAGATGAGCGAACATTCGGTATCACCCTCCAATTTACATGTGCATGTACAGGTGCTGGCTGGAAATTCTAACATCCAGTACCATGGTCATAGCTGTGGACACTAGATGTGTTCTTATAATGTATACGTGACCTCGAGGACATATCTGGAAAGTGTTGGTGCTAACAGTCGTGCACGCATACACGTTTGTGATCTTTGACTCCGTACCGAAGCTCACGTCCACGATCACCATCCTGGACTCTGTAGCATACGCCCTCAGGTTGTGCGCTTGTTCGTTATTTTCGTGTGGTACTTGTCGTCGTCTACGATATGGTACATTTGTCTTCGTGGTGTTACGCCGTGCTTAGAGATTCGGACATGCTTTCTGCACATCGTCCGATTCAGAGTAGGCATAATAGGGTCGTTCACAGTAGACGAACTCGCCGCTTTCCGGAGGCGATTTCGAAAGTGATTTCGGATTTGGAAATGTACATAAAATAAAAAGTTGAAACTGCCGAAAGCGCGCTTTCTCAACTTTGATCAGCCCCCAAAAACCGCTTTCCCGCTGCAACGTGCCGGGCGCTCTTTGAATTTGGCCGCATGTGGTCTATTGCAATTATGATCGATGGCCATTATGTGGCTCTAACATAATGGAAACATGCCAACAAAGTCTGATCATGCAGCGGCAGCAGAGGCACACACACAGTGAGGTGACAAAAAGTTGTTTTTTAAAGCCCGCCGAGGGTTGCCGAGAATGCCGAGCTCGAAAGCTGAAAGTGATTCCACCATACTTCAAAGTGATTTCGAGTTACAAAATAAAAAGTCTCGAGCCGAAACCACTTTCGAAATCGCTTCCGGAAAGCGGCGATTTCGTCTACTGTGAACGACCCTAATGTAATTATGTAGTTGATGGGGAAGCACTGGTGAAACTATGCCGTGGGTGGTGATTGAGTGTGGTGAGGGCGAAAGCACAAGAGCGCTCGTAGGAACAATCTAGCCTCGGAGCAAAGAGGAGAAAATCAATTTACAGACGTATGGATAGATCACGAGATGCTATTCCAAACTATATATTGAAAAATAAAGCACAAAACATTGTGTCCAGATGGGGTTTCGAGCCATGAGTCCGTGAGGTGACACCTGGGAATGTTGCCCGATTGCGAACGAATTGTGGACTCCTCCACAGACTACTCTGACTCGGACTTCCCTAACACCAATATTCTAACTCCCATCCTCACCCCCCCACCCGCGAACCCCGACAACTTCATCGTCATCGTCTGTGAACATCTTCTTGCCACTGAAACCCACGCCTCACCGATGGCTGACACGAACACCGGCATCGTGCGATCACAGACGTGCGTTCGTCGGTAACGTCTTGGCGACATCATTCCGCACGCCGAGGTCGCTTATCATATCATTCCTGGATTGTGTCGTACAGTAACGTACTGTCATGTGTAGTGGTACTGCGTCGGATGTAGATCATGGACGAGGCCGCCCGCTCATCGTCCCTCTTTGATGTCTGTTCTGAATCTGATATGCGGCGCGCCTATCCATCAACACACCGGAACGGCCACATCTGGGCGCTCGCCCTTTCAATTCATGCAGGGCACAGGGGCTCTACAGCGGCTCGGTGATAACGACTCTGACCTTCACTACCCACATTGACACCTCTTCCTCACTGATAAGAACATTTGTTCTCTCCAAGCCCTCTCTTCTGACAATTCTAGCTCCCCAGTCCTCTCCGATCCTGGATTCTTGCTCCACTGTGGGAACAAGGGCCTTCTCTTGGCGGCGTACCTGTCATCGATTCTCGTTCTGAATATCATCGTGCAGGTATCCTCAAGATTTTTCCTTGCATTCTGCGGCATCGGCCCTTCTCAAAGTGATGTAGGTGGTCGAAGTGCAGCACTTCTTTTCTCAATACTGCGGCATCTTAGTGGCCATCGACTTGTCAGACAGCCAGGAGATCGAAACGCCGACGACGTCGGCGAGCTGACGTCGTTCTTGTCCAAACTCTCGTATCCACGCTCCAGGGCTTTTTGAAATACTCGGAATCGTATACGTAAGCGCTCCGTATGATCGTTCGTCGGTTTGCTGGATCTCGCCGCTAATTCCCACACTTTCCAGGGTTGGACTGGAAGCGGTTCATCATTGAGATACCTGATACACATTCATATTTTGCCTTCGTGTAATAGGCAAGCCATTGTCGAGGACACCCTATGCTGTCCTTGGTGGCTATGCTGGGCCTAGTAAGATAGCGGCGATCAAGAAATATAACCTCCGGCCGCTGTAGGAAGGTTTCTTGAACTGATCTCAGCGCGCAATAGCCGATATGCGACAGAAGTGGATGCAAAGACCGAGTAGAAGAGGAACATAGATGGGAGCCATTCGGCGCAGCGCAAACGCGATAGAGAAGCATGAACTAGAGTCTGCAAAAGGCACCGGATCAGGCTTGTTCGTATTCCGTCTGTTACGCCGAAGTGACTCACAAGATAGTGATATCAAAGAAGGTTGATGTATTGACACAGCTCTGCACAGACCCCTATGCCCCCAGTCTCTCACAAATCTAGAAATATGCGCTTATAAGCCTCAAGTCGAGAAGCTTCGGGCCCGGCTGCATAACTTGTTTGCGGTGCTCTCGGAAGCTCAAGATAATTACCTTTGTTTATGATTTAGGTCGAAAAGCCTGAGTACGGATCCGAGGCCTCCAGTAAGAATGGTGTTCAGACGTTCAATGGTGTCCTGATATCTGGCCTTCCGGTATTGGGCGGGACCTACCGGCGCTCACTTGTGCTCGAAACCAGAAGGATTGGCTTCTATCGACTGCATGCCAGCAATGCGAGAAGCAAAAAGTGGTTGACGTGCACACACCGCTTCTTTGTATTTGCACCTCATCGCATGGAATCTCGTAGAGTGATACCAACATCACCCATGCTTCTCTGGACTAATAGATGAACAGGAGTGTGAGTGTGTATTGTGTGAATGGAAACGGTGGTCCATACGCCTGTGAGCAGACCTCAATATCTGTTTAATCAATGAGAAACAGTAGAACACATGCACAGAATATGTTGAGTGCAATGACATCAAATATGGCTGAGAGAGTAAAACATGGCAGCTACACACAAATGAGCACAAACAGAATAGTGCCGATGGTTATTTAGACACTAAAATAGATGGAAGATCTGCAGGCAAATAGCATTTTATAATAACAAGGAATGGAAAATCACACTAACTTCTTATCGAGAAAGTCACCATTAAAGATGACAATGTTCAGCGCGCTCAGGCTATTCGGTCAGTTGTACCAGCAGCACTGCAAATAGACATGAATCAGGCCAGAACGCTACTGGTACGAGCGTGAAATGGACGTGGACGATTGCAGCAGCATGAGAGCCTATGGTCATCGCGACTCGACTGAACACCGAAACGAAACCCGCACACTAATCTACGTGTGGGAAAAGATCAAGTCACCCTCTCTGGCACCTACTGAATAGCGGCTATTAGTATGACTTCATCATGGACTGCCAAGCCAGCTCTCGTGCCTGCCAAACCAACAACATAGCCAAGCAGGACACAGAAGAACATGGCGGAGATTGTTTGAGGGGCTGCAGCAAACTCCAACGAGACGCAGATGGATTGCGTAGAGCCAATGCGCTATGTTAGGACTATGAATATCTGAATCGGTACGTTTGAGGACATGAAGATGGACGTCAACAGGGGGAATGATGCACGGATATACGAAGTACACGTCAGACCGGAGAACGAGACGGGGTACGCATACAGATGAGACGTCGGACGATAGGCGCCACTCCGCCCTTCGTCGTCAATGATTTTAAGGCACCTCAACAACGGCAACATTTCGACTGCGCGTTGTCTGTAATCCTAGGAGGGAGTTTGCTCGATGACACCTCGGCGATATCAGGTGTTACAAGGACATGCTCAGGAACAAGATGATCTTGATGGTCGGAAAGGCGGTGGTCCAGTGGATGTCAGTGAGCGCGAACTCCTGGAGCGTATGTGGTTGGTTCACAGCTATAATAGTGTTACGTCATAGCATATATATGCATCTAATCAATTGGTGGTGCACAGTAATGCCGTAACTTCCAATGTATGCCTTCTGCCCGATTCATCTTCTGCCAAGACTCAGTGACAGGCACTGACAGCACGCGCGTCGCTGGCACAGCACGAGCGTTACAGTACCTTACAATGATTTTGAGGCACCTGAACAATGGCGTCATTGGATCGTGCGTCGTCTGTAATTCTAAGAGGGAATTTGCTTTTGCTTGATGACATCTCGGCGATATCAAACTTGAAAGGGATTCACAGATATTATAAGGACGTGTTGAAGGGCAAGATGACGATGATGGTCAGAAAGGCTGTGGTCCGTGGTGGATACTAGCGAGCGTAAACCCCTGGAGCGCATTATATGGTTAGTTCTCAGTTATGATAGTGTTACATCATGCCACCATGGCAATATCCAATCAATTGGTGGCACGCAGTAACACAGTGACTGCCAGTGTAAGCACTGTGCCATCCGCTCGATCATCATCTGCCAAGACTCTGTGACAGGCACTGGCAGTACGCACATCACAGCACCCGAGCGTTACAGTATCACCTTGCACATTAGTACTAATATGAATTTAGGTCAACGAGGGAGTTGCTCGATGCATATACACGCAACACAGTTTGTATCGTGAGGCGGAGTAGATAGCGAACGTAAATGTAAGCAGAGCAGGAAGGTGGAAGTTACAGATGTAATCATTGCCGTAATAGACTCAGGACCCACTCCAAACCACCTTCATGATCCGCAGCCTGTCAAATATCCGCGTCGTGACCCGTGGTTTCTCACTCGTATCCGTCACGCACGTCGAATAGGTCCCCTATCGTGCAGAGGAGCAGAATATGGGACATCGATTTCTATCTCGCCATCGCTACCGTAGGACTGGTGAGTGTTTACCGCCGAGCTAGTAGTGTCAGCGTCTGTGGTTATTTGCCCACCATTGGCTCTGCCTCGTTGGGTCACAACTTCAGTTGATTCATGCATTCAAGACAATCTAGGACGATAGACACAGCGGCTAATTGATAACCACCTTGCCTCAAATCCATCACTCTTGCATCGCCACTGCGACAAACAACTCTTCTGCTCTCCAGGATCTCGCTCTCTCGCCGCAACCATGTCTGATACTCCGATACCCTCTGATGCTAGACTACCCCTCCGCAAGAGAGCCATGAGCCTTCTCGTCGCGGCGTCCCGACCATCCGTGCTTATACCAGTTCTGAACATCATGGCCCAGGCATCCTTGGGCTTCCCTCCTCTCCATGCTGCGACGTCTGCCCTTGTCAGGGTTATGCAGATGGTCGAGGTGCGATCCTTTACCTCTTAATAGCAGCGGTTGTTAACATGTACTTCACAGAAAGCAGTCCAGAATCCAGATCTTGTCTCTGAGCTGACATTGTCTTTCTCTAAACTCGTTACCTTACTCGAGGGCCCCCTCAAAAACGCTGGCGCGTGTCCGCCGGCACTTAATCAGCGCATACAGAACTTTTCTAGGTTATTCCTCTTCTCTTCACTGCAGTGCATATTCTAATGAGCCTAATGACATTCCGGATATGCAGCTTCCTTGTTGGGTTGACGGATGACCTTCAGCAGATCAAAGAACAGCGGGTGTTCTCTCGTGTTATTCACGCAGGCAAAGATGCCACAGACGTTACAGCCTGTCTACAGAAACTGAAGTGGTCCTTGGACAGCTTCGTAGTAGGCATTCCGCAATTGCTGATGATGGGCTGTGACTGAAATTTTAACACAGGTCGAAAGTATGGTTATGATGGAATTTGGGATACAGGTCAGTCTAGGTTTATGTCAACGACCGTTCTTGCGAGCCTAACGTGCGCCTAGAAAATACGAATTGACATGGATGACCGCTTTGACAAGATGGAAGATGTAGTACATAAAGAAGCGGACAATATACTTCGGGCCGTGCACACCGTCGGGCAGGTAGGTCATTCCAATGTTTCTCCTTGACCTTGTTGATGTTCCTGATAACGTCGTATTGATGTCTAAAGCACAGCCAAGATGGACCGATGCCGCGCCATGCAGGCGCAGCGCGATTCGATCACAGGGCCAAGCGAGTGTCATGTACTCCAGACACAAGGACGGAGATCCTTCACAGAATATATGCTTGGTTCGACGGCGAGTGTCTCAAGACAGACGATAATTTACCGATGACTGGAAATACCGACGGCCGGATCTTCTGGCTCGATGGTGTAGCAGGTGCCGGAAAGTCGACGATCGCTCAAACGATTGCGAACCACTTTGACGCCACAAAGGAGCTCGCTGCATCCTTCTTCTGCTCAAGAGATGATGCTGAATGCAGTAACGTCGGTTTCGTCTTCCCCACTATAGCCTACCAGCTCGCTTCGTTCAGTCCAGCTTTCAAGAAGCACTTATCCGAAGCGATGTCTCAGGATGCTGACGTGCAGTACGCTCTGCCATCGAGACAGCTGGAGAAGCTCATCGTTGGACCGCTGGATGCTGTTAGGTGTGAAGGGACGTTTCCTCCATGCATCGTCGTTATCGACGCTCTGGATGAATGTAAAGAGGAGGACTCGACGTCGACAATACTCTCAGCACTGTCGATATTCGCGAACCGCCTGTTGCCAATCCGGTTCTTCATCACAAGTCGGCCAGTGATGAATGTCGTGCATGGGTTCCACGGCACGGGTCTAATGAAAGATACCAATGCTTTGATCCTGCACAGAATTCCAATGGATATGGCGCAGAAGGACATCCGCATATATCTCGAGGAAAGGTTTTCTCGAATCTCGCAGTTGTTCTCACTACCCTCTCCCTGGCCCTCAAAGGAAGAGTTTACTGCATTGGTCGAGCAATCCAGAGGGCTATTCATCTTCGCAGCGACAGCTGCCAACTTTATAGAAGACCAAAACACTGAGAATCCCAAACATCAACTCGCGACTCTGTTGTCTACGAAATACGTCGCGTCCAGCACGAGTTCACCTCATTGGCAACTGGACAAGTTATACCTCCAAGTACTTCATGAAGCTTTCCCTCGTATTTCATATCACAAGCAGGCGATACTCAAAATGGTGCAGGGTACAGTTGTACTTCTCTTTGATCCACTCGACCCCGAGAGTCTGGAGTCTTTGATGGATCTAGAGGGGGGTACGGTCCGGTTGACGCTTCGCAGTTTGCACTCGATAGCGATTGTCCCCGACGCGGGAAGTGGACCTGTTCGACTAATCCATCCGTCATTCCACGACTTCCTCACTGATGGTAACCGATGTGATGATGACGATTTTGCCGTCAAATCTCAGCTTCAGCATACCTTGCTCGCCGAGCGCTGCCTGCGAGTGCTGCAGGGACTTTCACCAGACATGTGCAAGATTGGGGACCCATCGCCGTATAACCAGGAAGTTGCCGATCTGGCAGCCCGAATTGCGACACTGATCCCTGCTCACGTGCAGTATGCTTGTCGACATTGGGCGTCTCACTTGTCGAGCGGTAACATGCACGATACGATTTTGGATCTCCTCCTCCACTTCTGCTCAAATCAGCTATTGAACTGGCTAGGGGTGATGAGCTTGTTGGGAGAGTTGGATGGAGCAGTCACTGCGTTGCAGTCCACGCACAAGACAGTAAAGGTGAGGCTTCTCGCTTTTTCTCCGCAAAAGCGATTAAACAAACCATGCTGTCTGGAAATAGGATATGGTCCCTCCTCAGACAGAGATTCTAGGTCTCCTGGATGACTGTGCAAGAATGATACGGGAGTTCTACCCAGCGGTCAGTGTTGCCTCTTTGCAGCTTCATCACCACGTCCTCCCGTTCCTACCCCTGAAGTCTCGCTTGTCACAAGTATACGGACCGAAGATGCAATCAGGCATCAACGTCGGGGAGGGACGAGAACCAACGTGGAGTGCATGTGTTCGTGTACTGGAGGGACACACCGATAAATGTTGTTCCCTTGCCTTTTCTCCCGATGGAGAACGACTTGCATCTGGTTCCGACGACGGCACGATCCGTCTATGGAATGTGTCCACTGGGGCACTTCTGCAGGTCCTGATGGGCCATGGTGACAATGTCAATACAATTGCGTACTCACCTGACGGGAAGCTCATTGCATCGGGTTCGGAGGACCACACCGTCGGAATCTGGGTTGCCACAACTGGTTTACAAGTCGATATGTATGCTGGACACTCCCATGCAGTTAAGCATGTTGCGTTCTCGGACGATGGTCTACGGGTAGCGTCAGCGGCCATATCTGAATGGGAGGTCCATGTCTGGTCGACAGATGTTGCTCAGAGGTCTGTAAAGGTGCTTAAAACACCCGCGACTGCTGTATGGTTGGCATTCATCGATTCAGATCGGCTGGCCGTCACATTATGGGACGGATACATATCAGTTTGGGATCTCGACTCTGCATCCTGCATCGAGCGGTATGACCATCTTGGTGCACTTGATACCTTTGCCATGGCTCCGGACAAAAAGGGTGCAGCGTCTTTATCGGTCGCAGGAGATTTCACTGTTTGGGACGTAGAAAAATGGACACAACAGAGGACGGTCAAGCGTGGATTTCGCCTGCCCTATCTACGCCTGTGTATCGGTCAACCCATCTATGTATTTTCACTGTCCTTCTCGCCAGACTCAAAACACCTGGCTGTTTCCCTCATCGACACTGACACCCATTGTTCGGTCTGGAACATTCAAATCGGGAAGCAAGTCCAGACGTTCCAAGGACATGCCGGGGGAATAACGCAAGTTCAGTTTTCTCCCGTCAGACCTCTTCTCGCATCAGCATCGTATGACTCGACCATCCGCTTGTGGGATGTGAATGTCGCAGAGTCGCCTCGCAAGGACCCCGTCATCGCCCGCATTGCTCTTTCCCCACTTAGAACCCTCATTGCTACCTACTGTTCCAATGGGACTATCGAGGTTCGGACGGTAGAGTCGAACAAGCCTGTGCGGAGGCTTCGCCGTGGATATTTCAACAGATCATCCCAAGCTATGGCGATATCCCCAGACAACAAGTTTCTCGCACTGTACGGCGCGAGGGGTGAAGACACGCGCATATTCGACTTGCAGTCTGGCCAGCTATATGCCAGACTCCAGCACGCTGGAGAGACTGTAAAATCCGTCTCATTTTGTCCCGACAGTAAACAGGTTGTATTTGGGAGTACAGGCGGCACAATCGAGCTCTGGGACCTGAACAGCCGCAACCAGGGGTGGAAGTCACAGATCCCTGGCGATGCCTCGGTCATTGGCATTGGGGTTTCTCCACGGAACGACCTAGTCGCGTGGATGGTACAGAAAAATTCAAAATATAGGGATTGGTGGTCCTTTGGCCTGCTGGATGCTATTTCAGGTGATAAGGTTTTTACGCAGTTTGCAAGTCCTTGCCGTGAGCTGACAGCCCAGTCAAACTTCTCCTGGGCTGCGGATGGGACACGGCTGTTGATGAGCACTGTTCGCGGCATGGTGCGTCTCTGGGACACGGCATCAGCAAGATCGACAAAGCAGGTTCACCTGCTGTTTGAATGCGATACCTCGCATCGCGCTACATTCTGTTCCTTCTTTGATAGCCATCGATCCATCCTTACGGACCACGGACTTTTTCCCATCCCACCCCAGCACCGCCCCCCATGCGCCGCAGACGACCATGTGCCTCCCTCCCCGGAGGCGTTGTTGAGGTTGAGAGAGGACGGTTGGATTTGTCTTGTACGAGCCGGGAAAGGCGACCGACGAGTTTGCTGGCTCCCACCGGCATACAGGCCTGTACAACCGACATTCAACCAGAATATCGTCATCTTGCGGGATAGTGTCAAGTTAGTCACCGATTCTGGTCGTCTCGTGGTCCTTGATTTGTGGAAATGGTTCGAAAACATAAAGATGTATTTTTAGGTTGTCCACTGTATTATAGTATGCCCAACTTCTCTTCCTCCGATGTCGCGTATAGCATTGTCGCCGTATTGTGTTACTTTATGGACTTTTAAGTCGTTCAGCTGTCACTGAAGTACTGTACTTTCGGGTTTTCGGGGGGCTCCACACCATTTAAGTATCATTTCAAATGTAGAGACTCAGGAGGCCGTCTTTCAGTGTAACTACAGCACGAAAATTTACAGAATGAATCCAAACTCATACGTACAGGTAAACAATAATAAGTGTACTAGGATAGGCCGCACAATGTGGGCGAGAGCATGGAGTGCTGTCCGACTCCAATGATGCTCGCCTATAGGAGATCACAGTGAACTGCGATTGAGTGAGTGAGGATGACCTTGCATCCTGAAAGTGAGAGATCCGTGTTGGAATTTTGGAATTCGTGGCGTCGCAGGGTCGCGAGCGAGCGCAGCTGCAGGGTCGCTAGTTAGATAAAGTAGCCCCATCTCCTGTACTGACCTCACGCGATTTCCCCTTAGTGGGCCGTTCTTACCCCGGACAAGCGCACTGCGTGCGTCGGTGCTGTCATTTTCTGGCCGGTTTATGTTGTAAATCCTGGCAAGCTAGCATACAGTCTCGGTCAAGCATACCCAGAATGACTGAGGGAAAGATATCTGTACTGGGAATCAACGAAAGAAAGTTCGAAACTATACAGTACTGACAAATCCGCAGCATGCGGCTGAAAACAAATAACAGCATACGGTAATAAACGCGCGCGTGCGTACATGCGCCAGTTTGCTATTCTAACAGTTTTTCTTCAGAAACATGAACTCTGGTCACAGTTGGAAGAGGGGTTTCTTGAACTGATCACAACTTGCAAAGACAGAGTGGTGGCAGACAAGTGGATGCAAAGATCAAGTGGAAGATGAGATGGAGGCCATTCAACACAGCACGAACGAAGTGGAGAAACATGAACCAGCGTCTGCAACAGGCACTGACTCAACCTTTCGGTTCATGCCTAAGCGTTTGACTCACGAGATAATCAGACCAAAAAAGGTTGATGGATCGACGCAGCTCTGCACAGACTGCTGTGCCCCCAGTCTCACAGAAATATGTGTTAATAAGGATCAGGTCGAGAAGCTTCAGGCCTGGCCGCGTAACTGGTTTGTAGTGCTCGTGGAGTGTTACCAACATCAACAATGCTTCCCTGGACGGATGGATGAACAGGGGTGTTAAGGAGTGTGTATTTTACACAGAGAAACAGCGGCCCATACATCTGTGAGCAAGCTTCAACATCCGACCAATCAACGAGAAACTGTGGAACACATATACAGAATATGCTAAGTGCAACGGCGCCAAATATGGCTGGGAGAAGTAAAGCATGGCAAGTACGCACGAATGAGCGCAAACAAACAAAATGCCAATGGCTGTTAAGACACCAAAAGAGACGGAAGATCTGCGGGCGAATCGTGGCACATCAAATAAAAGATTACACCAACTTCTTATCAAAAAAGTTTTCGTTAAGGATAACAATATTTAACACGCTCAGGCTGTCTGGTCAGTTGTACCAGCAGCACTGCAAATGGACATGCTACTGGTACGAGCATGGGCTGGACGTGGACGACGCATGAGCACAAAATACTTTGGGAGCGTGCAGTCATCGTGGGTCGACATCGGGCGCTGGACACCGAAACGAAGACAGCACACGAATCCACGCACCAAAGAAGTCAAAATTGTTGCAAGGAAGTAGGCAGAACTGGTAAAGCGACGATGTGATTAACGGCAACAGTACCATGTACACGGGTATAATCTCCGCCGGCAGTTGCGAGCGTAAATGGCTGCGAGAATATACTTAACTTACCACAAAAATAACCTTTCTTGCGACTTCTGAATAGCAGCCCTTGTACGACTTGTTGGAGTTGCAAACCGACGCGTGCAAACCTCTTCGAGTTACGGTTTGTCTCCGCTGTTGTTCGTCATTTGTTTACCAAACCCCTATTTGTTATGGGTACTTAGTTAATTCGTCGTTCCCTCCTGAAAAAAAAGAGTCTTTGTCCTGTGTTGTTCCTTCAGGTCAACCCTGTTGTTATAACACGACTTTATCATGGACAGCCAAGGTACAGTATCTCTCATGCGCACCGAACCAGTATCCCGGCCTAGCAGGACACAAATGAACATGGCAGAGATAGTCTAAGGGGCTAGGTGAACCCCAAGGAGATGCAGATGCATCGTATAAGGACCACACGAATATGAAAACTTGGATCGGCGCATTTTGGGCATTTAGATGGGTGTCAACTAGGCGAAGAATGAATGCACTGATGTACAAGTTACATGTTATACTTGGGAACGAAACGGGATCAAAAGACGCACGCGCGACCCATCGACGTCAATGAATTTTAGGCAGTAAGAGATCCACAATGCCAGCCAGTAGTTGAACAGCATTTCCGGTGAATACTTGGATCGCACAATATCTGTAATTTAAGTAGGGAATTTGCTCGATAACATCCCGGCGATATCATAGGCGTTGAAGGACTCGCAGATATGATCCAGGTGTTATGGGGACTTGCTGAGAGGCAAAATGATATTCAGAAAGGTTGTAGATACCAGCGACCGCGAACACCTGGGGTGGATATGGTTTGTTCTCAGTTCTGATGGTGTTACTTATAGCATCCGGTCAAAATGTGGTGGTCATGGCGCGTGGCAGTGTCGGCTTGGCGCCGCGGGGTGTGAAAAAAGACAAAGACGACATGTCCATGGCCCGATTCGTCTTCAGCTCAGACTTGCGATCGGTCACGTACATCGCAGCGTCTGTCCTTCGGGTTGTCAGCACCATGGAGGTATCGTCCGTTTCCCGCACAGCGCTTCACTCACACCTCCCTCTGCGACCCGGGCTGTTCGCGACTTCACACTGGACCCGCTCCGAGTGCTCCCGCAATGGTATCGTGAGGCGAAGTGGATGGGGGCGGTTGATGGTGTACGGAGGGAATCAGGATACCGTGGCGGGATGCCGGGGCGGAGAACTTGGAATGCAAGATGCGATTTGGCATAAAGGACTCAGCACTCCGTGCCATCTTCGTGATCCCTTGCTCCCCAAATATCTGCGCCACGTCCTTCGCCGTTGCCTGTTTCACACCGTTGCCTGTCTCACGCCATTGCCGCCAGGTACGAACAAAAGGCCTGCTGTTGTGCTGAGAAGCAGGGTTTGGGACAAATCTATCACAGCACTAATGCTGTCGGTCGCATGTGCATATCACTGTCATGCTGGTGAGAGTGTCTGCAATCGTTCGTCTACCATTGGCTGAGCCTCGTTGGGTCACACCTTCATTTCATTCGTGCAGGACAATCTAGGACAATGGACACAGCGACTTAAGCACATCGACCTGCCTCAGACCATCACTTTTGCGACTAGCAACATTTCCACTCTCCAGGCTCTCCCTCTCGTAGCGACCATGTCTGATACTCCAATCTCCTCCGATGCTACATTCTCACTCCGCAAGAAAGTCAAGGGCCTTCTCGTCGCGGCGTCTCAATCATCCGCGCTCATGGAAGTCCTGAATGTCATGGTCCAAGCTTCCTCGGGCTTTCCTCCTCTCCATGCTGCTGGGTCTGTTCTTGTGCAGGCTATGCAGATGGTCGAGGTGCGACCCTTTACCTTTCAATCCTACAAGGTCACGGTGGTCGCTAACATACGCCTCACAGACAACAGGCCAGAATTCAGCTGATATCGCCGAACTGACGTTGTCTTTCTCCAAACTCGTTACCATGCTCAGGGGCCCCCTCAGAAACGCTGATGCGTGTCCACCAGCGCTCCGTCAGCGTATACAGGACTTTTCGAGGTCTCTTCTCTTCTCGTCACTTTCGTGCTCATGCAAGTCTAATGAACGCGCGGGATGTGCAGCTCAATTGTCGGATTGACGGACAACCTTCGGCAGATCAAAGGAAAGCGGATACTCTCTCGAGTTCTTCACGCAGGAAAGCATGCCACAGACGTAACTGCCTGCCTGCAGAAGATGAAATGGTCTTTGGACAGCTTCGTAGTAGGCATCCCGCGATTTCCGATGGTGGGACTATGACTGAAACCTGAACACAGGTCGAGAGTATGATCACGATAGAATTTGGAATGCAGGTAAGTCTAGGCGTGTGTTACAGACCGTCCTTGCGAATCTAAAAAGCGCCTAGGAATTACGATCTGAATTAAGCAACGGTTTTGACAAGATTGAAAATGTAGTTCATGTGGAGGCAGAGACTACACGTCGGGACGTGCATGCCGTCGGTCAGGTGCGCCATTCCACGACTCGCTCGGTGTTGTCAATGTTGCTAATGATGCCATGTTCAAATTCCGTTGGACTGAAGCGTGGCCAAGATGAACCGATGCCTCGCCATGCCAGTACAGCACGGTTCGATCAAAGAACCAAACGAGTGTCATGTACTCCACACACAAGGACGGAGATCCTCGACAGAATATATGTTTGGTTCAATGGCGAAAATCTCGATACAGACGAGACTTTACCGATGGCTGGCAATACCAAAGGCCGGATATTTTGGCTCGATGGCGAGGCAGGTACCGGCAAGTCGACGATCGCTCAAACGATCGCAAACCACTTTCACGGAACAAAGGAGCTCGGCGCATCCTTCTTTTGCTCTAGAGATGACGCCGAATGCAGTAACGTCAGTCTACTCTTCCCTACCATAGCCTACCAGCTCGCCTCGTTCAGTCCCGCTTTTAAAAAATGCTTGTCCGAAGCGATGTCTCAGGACGCTGACTTGCAGTACGCTCTGACATCGAGACAGCTAGAGAAGCTCATTGTGGAACCGCTGGATGCTGTCAAGCGTGAAGGGACATTTCCACCATGCATCGTCGTCATCGATGCTCTTGACGAATGTAAGGAAGTAGATTCGACGTCGACCATCCTCTTAGCACTGTCTATATTTGCGACCCGCCTTTCTCCGATTAGTTTCTTCATCACAAGTCGACCGGTGACGAATGTCCTACATGGGTTCCACAACACGGGTCTGATGAAAGATACCGGCGCGTTGATCCTGCACAGCATTCCGATGGATATCGCACAGAAAGACATCCGCGTATACCTCGAGGAAAGGTTTTCGCGAATCGCGCAGCTGTTCTCACTACCTTCTCCCTGGCCCTCAAAGGAAGATTCGGCAGCATTAGTCGAACAGTCCAAAGGGTTATTCATCTTTGCCGCGACGGCCGCCAATTTTATAGAAGATCAAAACACCGAGAATCCCAAACATCAACTCGCGACTCTGTTGTCCACGAAGTACGCCGCGTCCAGCACGAGTTCACCTCATTGGCAACTGGACAAGTTATACCTCCAAGTACTTCACGAAGCTTTCCCTCGTATTTCAGATCACAAGCGGGCGATACTCAAAATGGTGCAGGGTACAGTTGTACTTCTCTTTGATCCACTCGACCCCGAGAGTCTGGAGTCTTTGATGGATCTAGAGGAGGGTGCGGTCCGGTTGACGCTTCGCAGCTTGCACTCGATAGCGATTGTCCCCGATGCAGGAAGTGGTCCTGTTCGACTAATCCATCCGTCATTCCATGACTTTCTCGTTGACGTCAATCGATGCGATGATAGGGATTTCGCCGTCAAATCCCAGCTTCAGCATACCTTACTTGCTGAGCGCTGCTTGCGAGCGCTGCAGTCACTCTCACCAGACATGTGCAAGATTGGGGACCCATCGCTGTATAACCAGGAGGTCGGCGATCTTGCAGTCCGAATTGAAACACTGATCCCTGCCCACATGCAATACGCGTGTCGACATTGGGCATCTCACTTGTCGAGCGGTAACATGCACGATACGATTTTGGATCTCCTCCTCCACTTCTCCTCAAATCAGCTATTGAACTGGCTAGGGGTGATGAGCTTGTTAGGTGAATTGGATGGGGCAGTCACTGCGTTGCAGTCCACGCACAAGATAGTGAAGGTGAAGCATCTCGCTTTTTTCCTGCAAGAGCGATTAAACAAATCATGCTGTCTGGAAATAGGATATGGTCCCTCCTCAGACAGAGATTCTAGGTCTCCTGGATGACTGTGCAAGGATGATACGAGAGTTCTATCCGGCCGTCAGTGTGGCCTCCTTGCAGCTTCACCACCACGTCATCCAGTTCCTCCCTCTGAAGTCTTGGTTATCACAAGTATACGGACCGAAATTAAATTCAATCATCGACGTTGAGGAAGGACGAGAACCAACATGGAGTGCATGCGTGCGGGTACTGGAGGGACACACCAGTGGATGTCGTTCCATCGCCTTTTCTCCTGACGGAGAACGACTCGCATCTGGTTCCGACGACGGCACGATCCGGTTATGGAATGTTTCTACCGGGGCTCTTCTCCAGGTCCTAGCGGGTCACAGCAGCATAGTCAATTCGATCACGTACTCACCCGACGGGATACTCATCGCATCAGGCTCAGACGATAACACCGTCCGGATCTGGGCCGCGGTGACTGGCTTGCAAGTCGACGTTTATACCGGACACTCCAAGTCAGTTGAATTTGTCGCATTTTCAGAGGATGGTCTACGTCTAGCATCAGCGGCCAAGGATGAATCGAATGTCCATGTCTGGTCGACAGACACCGCTCAGAGGTCCGTAAAGGTGCTCGAAACATATACAAATGCGGTATGGTTCGCATTTATTAGCCCGGACCGGCTTATCGTCAGATCATGGGACGGACGTATAACAGTCTTGGAACATGAATTGTCATCCCGTATCAAGCCGGATGTCGGACTCGGGTTGTTTATCGCCTTTGCCGTGGCACCAAATAAGAAGCTTGCAGCGTCTTTGTCCAAGGCTGGGGATATCACGGTTTGGGATGTACAACATTGGAAAAAGCGGAGGACGATCAAGCGTAGTTTTCTCCTGACCTCCTTTGCTATCAAGGAGTCCCTTTTCCAGGCTTCACTGTCCTTCTCGCTGGACTCAGAACACCTTACTGTTGCCCGCATTCACACTGATATCTTTTGTTCGGTCTGGAATATTCAAACCGGGAAGCAAATTCACAAATTTCGAGGACATGCGATAGGAATAATGCAAGTCCAAGTTTCGCCCGTCGGGTCACTTCTGGCATCGGCGTCATATGACTCGACCATCCGTTTGTGGGATGTGAGTGTCGCCGAGTCGCCACGCAAGGGCCTCGCCATCGACCGCCTTGTTCAGTCACCGCTCGGAACCCTCGTTACTACCTGTTCTTGTAATGACACTGTCGAAGTTCGAACGATAGAGTCGAACAAGCGTGTATGGAAGCAGTCTGGTGGACTTAACAGATGGTCATCTATAGCCATGGCAATGTCAGCAGACGACAGGTTTCTCGCACTATACTGCTGGAGGGCTAATTATATGCACATTATCGACTTGCATTCTGGTTTCTTGTACACTAACCTGTGGTTATTTGGGCCAGTCGAATCCGCCTCGTTTCATCCTAACAGCAAACAGCTTGTGATTGGGTATACACATGGCTATGTCGAGCTCTATGACCTGTGCAGCCACACCAGGGTATGGCTATTACCATCAACCCACGGAGACTTTTCGATCGTTGACGTTGGGATTTCTCCACGGAGCGACCTGGTCGTGTGGCTGGGACGGGAAACTTTTACAAAGAGACGATGGGCGTCTTTTGGCCTGCTGAATGCTCTCTCAGGTGAAACTGTTTTCGTGCAGCCTGAACATGGCAGCAGGGAGGAGACCCAATCAAACTTCGCCTGGGCTGCGGACGGGACACAGCTGCTGACGAGTACTTATCACGGCATCGTGCGTATCTGGGACGTGGCATCCGCAATATCGACTAAGGAGATCCACCTGCTCTTTGAATGCGATACCTCGCGTCGCACGACATTTTCCTCATTTTTTGACGATCACAGATTCATCCTTACGGACCACGGCCTCTTCCCTATACCACCCCAGCACCGCCCACCATGTGCTGCGGGTGATCATGTGCCTCCTTCTCCGGAGACGGTGTTGAGGTTGAGAGAGGACGGTTGGATCTGGCTTATCCGAGCAGGGAAAGACAACCGGCGAGTGTGCTGGCTACCACTGGCATACAGACGTCTAAATCCAACATTTGAAGTGAACATCGCTTTCTCGCGGGTTAGTGTCAGGTTGATCACAGGTTCTGGTCGGATAGTGGCCCTTGATTTGAGGAAATGGTTTGAGCATACGAAGATGTATTCGTAGGTAGTCCACGCATTATTGTGTATTCTGCTTAGGTTGCCTCCGAATCCCCTGCCTCTGATGTTGCATACAGCATCATCGTCGTTCTGCTTTCGACTCGTGTTGCTTACGAACTTTCACGTCGTGCAATCGTCTCAGTACTGTCTGCTTTCTGAGAATTCCACACCCTGCAAGTGTTGTTTCTAGTAGAGACACCCAAGAGGCCGTCTTTCAGTGTATCAACAGCACGACAAGACATTGTTTTCAGAGTAGCTATAGAACATAACTTGTACTGGGCCAAACCGCGCGACGTGGGCGAGAGCACCGAGCGCTGTCCGGTGTGGGGACGATTGTCGTATCCGAAAAGTGTTGCAGGTCGCGATTCGCAATGATTGAAGCAAGCTGTGGTGGCGAAGTGTTCAGGTCGATGAGGGCAGGTCGGCGGGGAAGTCAAAAATAAAGGCCACCGAGCGAGCTTGCCAGCGGCTGTCATCAGCGTCATGCAGGTGGTACGGGGACAAGAGCGCATTCGTAGTACAAACTGAGAGAACCGCCCACTTGCAAGTTACAGGCAGAGGGAAAGCAGGAAACACGGGCGGCGAGGCGAGAACAGGCGAGGTACGTTGGGGAGTAGATGGAGCGGCGATGGCATGAAGTAAGTGGGAGGGGGGAGGACGAGAGGTGTTGTAGCGATGTGACGAGGGGAGAGCACGGGTATAAGGCCTGCGGAGAGAGGAAAGATATTATACCAAGCGACGTGAATTGGTGGGAGGGACAGTGATACATCAGATGGCGGTGATGGGGCATGTGGACAGAAGCTGAAATGAATTAAATAAAGAGAAAAAAAACGAACAAACGAGGACATGAATTGGCAATAAAGGTGGAGAGAGAGCAACTCAGGATGAGCCATGTGTGATTGGGAGAGCAGACTGATTATATCATGCTGAGGTGCAACTCGCCTGGGTGATATCAGACGTTAAACTGAATGGATGCGAGCACCTTTCAGGCGCACCGTGGAAGGAGGGGGCGACGGTGCCTCCCAGAGGCTGAGTAGATACGTACCAACATCCACACCTCAAGATCACGTATCTGATCGGGCGATATGACTGGCAGATAACCAGTCAGAAATGCTGCTGGTTCTATTCCCGAACTCGCGTCTAGCAATGGTGGGACCTGGGCCCTCGCCACGACGCGGCTCCGTCGAGCCCAGATATGCACATGGATGCGAAGGCCCCTCGCAACCCTGACTTCTTTGAGCTTGCTTCACGAAGAACGCCCTGCTATAGGATTATGTGTAGTAGATGCAATATGGTGAGGAGTATGTGATAAGTGAGAGGTTGTGTGCGTGTAAGCGCGAGATCGCGAGATCACTGACCGGCCTCACGGACGTGCTCCTAGCCGGTGGGGTGCGAGGTGAGCTGCAAGGCGGGCCAGTCGCAGGATCCTCGTGACGTCGGGCGGTAGAATACGTCTGTAAGGCCCCAGAATTCAAGAGGCAACGAGTGCGGTGCGCCGTACTGCGCCGCCAGGATGTGGTGGGTGGGCACGAAGAGACATGCCGAGGGCGTGCTGTTGCGGCGTACCCCGATCGCGGTGACGGAAATTGATGTGAGAGCGTGGGGTGGCACTTTCGTACCCCGCGCTTAAAGACCTACCTTTTTTTCCTGCCCCCAGGTGCGTAAAAGAGTAACAATCCATGAAGACGCAGGCTGCGAGACGGCGACGGTGTCTGGTGTTCACACCTGCGGATGACGTCTGGCTTTGCGGGCTCCCAGGCGCGGACATATCGTACGCGCTCTCTCCACCGCTTCCGAGTCCTCTCGCTCCACCAGCGCCTCCATGAAGCCCGACGCCTTCCCCTAGACCAACTGCTCTGCATGCCCTAAGACCAACATTTGAATCACGTCTTACGGCAACGTGTCACCACTTGTGGTGAAAGATAGAGAGCCCTCAGGTCAGGTTGAGACGCGAGATGCGAGACCGTTTAGCGAGAGTATGGGATGTGAAACAGGATTGAGGGCAGACCCAGACGCAGTTTAAGATCAATCGGCCCATCTAGTATCCAAATATATGTGTCTTTGCTTCCCGCATTTGAGGCGTCTCGTGCCCAGTGCGTGTATTATGAAACGACGAAAGCTCGGGACGCACGTTTTCAGCAAGCCGGCACTCTATGCCATCTCACCATCTGCCAAATATCTACGTCGTGTTCTTGGGGTGATCTGTCCAGTATTCCCACATTTTTCGCGTTAAGAGTGATGACGCTCTTCCTGCAGTATCTAGATGGACTTCATGACATTTTGTGCGCGGTCTGGCCCAGTGTAAGGCCTGCGAGCAGGCTGCCAACGAAGTCCAAAACGAACGCTATCATCTCCGCACCTACTTATGTTTTACTTTGTCTACGATACACTGCTCGGCAGTCCGTGGCTGAGTACCGCACAAACTAACTACCGGCCACTTGCTGACCAGTATAAAAGAGCATAGGGCGCGTCCCAGCTCGGCAGTTTACCGGGTCTCCCCCAGTCCCCAGAACGGACCAAGCGAGAGCTTTCTCCTCCCCTGCATATTCTTATCCAAGCCAGCTGCTTGGCCGTTGCCCAAATATTACTTATCTTTTACTCATAACCATTATCTCTCTCACACCGACACAAGGAAGTCATATACCAGGGAAGAAGCGCCGTAAACGAGATTCGAACAGAGTAGGTCTGGTTATCGGCGCGTGAATGCGTCCGTATAATTGTCTACACGCAAATCGGACAGTATGATATATCGTCAGTTTCGGAAGTTCGATAGTGCTATGCAACACCACACGGTATTGCGACAATCTATGATAGATCTCAGCTGTATTTCGATGAAAATGAAAAGCAATATTATTGCACAGCCTTGTGATCTCTTTCCATGCGTACCTCATGCCGCGCACTTTTGCCGATGTCGTTATGACCAGGCACGATTCCGCACGAAGGTTAGCGCGCAAAGCGAAAGCGTCATCCTCTACGCTCTCGCGTCAACCCCTTCAGCGCCGTACCTGGGGCACGCCGCAACAGCGCGCCGTCGGCATCATCGCACCCTGGCTCGCACTGCGCTGCCTCTTGGATCCTGCGGCCTTACGGACACGCTCATTCACTTATCACGCACTTCTACCCACATTGTATTTACCGTACGTGGCCCCATAGCAGGGCGTACTTCGTGAAGCAAGCTCAAAGGCTGATTACTTCCAATGATGCGTAGCCCAGCCCAACGAGTACTACCGTGCTGATATCTGTGATCAATTTTGTATAGTGGATGGTTCACAGACCTTCTCGTAAAGCATGTTCTGGATGATACAGACCGTATCCGACTTGCCGCCCATGGCCCCATGTAGCCGTCTACACGTTGTGATTACCACGTTTGGGCGTTCGCACCTTCACTTCATCGATGACACCGCTTCGTATTCCGCCCAATGATTTCAACCCCAGGCTAGTGCACCCCACTGGCAGACCCGCCCCTCTTGCCCTGCAACGAGCAGCTTTTTGTCCTCTCTAGACCCTAATACACTCACAGTGATGTCACCCTCAGTCCCCTCCAATTCTGGATTCTCATTCCGCAAGGCCGCCAAGAACATTCTCGTCGCAGCATCCAGACCTTCAGCTCTCACATTAGCACTGAAAGTCGTGGCGCAGGCATCCTCGTCCTTCCCTCCTCTGCATTCTGCGGCAATGGACCTTGTAAAGGACTTGGAGAGAATCGAGGTACGGTACATCTTTGCTCATTGTAGTAGTATCTAATCGGCCGTTGATCCTTACTCGACAGAAATCAGGCCAAAACGCAGATGGTATCGCGAAGCTGATGATGTCGGTCATTAAACTCGTTACCATGCTCCAGGGCCCACTGCGAAATGCTGCAGCGTGTCCTCCCGCACTCCTTCAGCGCGTGGATAACTTGTCCAGGTCACTTCACTTATTTTCACTGCTGTGTCTGAAGATGAAGTCTAATGTTCACGCTGGACATG
>QLPM01003800.1:30284-40952 GCA_003314695.1 Albatrellus sp. MG142
GTCTGAAGATGAAGTCTAATGTTCGCGCCGGACATGTAGCTCGATAATAGAACTGACAGGTAACATTCGGAAGATCGGACGGAGCAGAAAACTCACTCGTTTATTTCGCGCAAACAGAAAGGCGGTCGATGTAGCGACATGTCTGCTGAAGCTGAAGTGGTCCTTAGACAGTTTCTTGGCAAGAATTCTGCTAATGGTGACTTAATTCACTGTTGCTGAAATGATATTTGATACAGGTGGAGAGTATGATTATGATTGAATTCGGAATACAGGTCAGTCTAGGCGCATGTTTACGATCGTCCTTGCGCGCCTAATGCGCGTCTAGGAGTTGCGATCTGAATTGCGCAACAGCTCTGACAAGATGGCGAACGTAGTTGATACCAAGGCAGAGATTATGCGTCAGGACGTGGATGCCGTCGACCAGGTGTGTCATCCCGTGACCTTGCTCTGCCGTGTTGATGTCATTAATGAAACTATGTTCAAATTCGGTTCGACTGAAGCGCGGCCTAGATGGACCGATGCCGCGCCATGCAGCCGCCGCGCGATTTGATCAACGGACCCTGAGGGTGCCATGTACTCCACATACAAGAACGGAGATCCTTCACAGAATATACGACTGGTTCAGTAGCGAAAGTCTTAGAATCAAGATTGGCGGTATTCTCCCGAAGACTGGGGTTGCCAAGGGTAGGATATTCTGGCTAGATGGTGTGGCAGGTGCTGGGAAGTCGACTATCGCACAAACGATTGCGAATCACTTTCACGCAACGAATGAGCTCGGCGCATCCTTCTTTTGCTCTCGGGATGATGCCGAATGCAGTAACGTTAATCTCATCTTCCCAACCATCGCCTACCAGCTCGCCTCGTTCAGTCCTGCTTTCGGAAGGCACTTATCCGAAGCGATGTCCCAGGACGCTGACGTGCAGCACGCCTTGACATCAAGACAGCTGGAGAAACTCATAGTGGAACCACTGGATGCTGTCAAGCGTGAAGAAAAATTCCCACCTTGTGTCGTCGTCATCGACGCTCTGGACGAATGTAAAGAAGAGGATTCGATGTCGACTATCCTGTCAGTTCTGTCGATATTCGCGAGTCGCTTATCTCCAATCAGCTTCTTCATCGCAAGTCGACCAGCGACGAACGTCGTGAATGGGTTTTACGATACGGGTCTGATGAAAGGTACTGGCGGTCTGATCTTGCACAGCATTCCAGTGGACATTGCGCAGAACGACATTCGTATATACCTCGAGGAACGGTTTTCGCGCATCGTGCAGTTGTACTCACCACCCTCTTCCTGGCCATCGAAGGAGGATCTGACCGCATTAGTAGAGCAGTCTGGAGGGCTCTTTATCTCCGCTGCGACAGCTGCAAATTTTATCGAAGACCGAAACGCTGGTAACCCCAAACAACAACTGGAGACTCTGCTGTCCACGAAATATGTCCCGTCCAATACAACGTCACCTTACTGGCAACTGGATACGTTGTACTTACAAGTACTGCACGAAGCGTTCCCTCAGATTTCTGAACAGCAGCGGACGGGACTCAAGAAGGTGCAGGGTACTGTTGTTCTGCTCCTCGATCCACTAGACCCTGAGAGTCTGGAGGCCTTGCTGGATCTCGAGGCTGGCACGGTACGGTCGACACTTCGCGGCTTGCATTCCTTGGCAATAGTCCCGGATGCAGGAGGAGGTCCTGTTCGACTAATTCACCCCTCATTCCATGACTTCCTGGTCAATACCGAGCGGTGCGATGATAACAACTTCGTTGTCAACGCACAACTGCAGCATACTTTACTGGCTGAGCACTGCCTGCGGGTGCTGCTCACGCTCTCGCCGGACATGTGCAAAGTCAGGGACCTGTCGCGGTATAATCAAGAGGTTGATGGTCTGCGAGTCCCCGTTGCAACTCTTGCACCTGCCCATATACAATATGCATGTCAGCATTGGGCATCTCACTTGTCGAGTGGCAACATTCATAATAAAATCCTGAATCTCCTCCTCAGCTTCTGTTCAAATCAGCTTCTGAACTGGTTGGAGATTATGAGATTGCTGGGTGAATTGGACGGGGCGGTCGCTGCACTGCAGTCCGCACACGGGATGGTGAAGGTGAGATATCTTGATTTCTCTGCAAAGACAACTAACAAACTATACTACTTGGAAATAGGAGGTGGCGCCCCCCCCGACAGAGATTCTAAGCCTCCTGGATGACTGTGCAAGAATGATACGAGAGTTCTACCCTACCATCAGTATGACCTCCCTGCAGCTTCAACTTCATGTCATCCCATTCCTGCCTGTAAAGTCTCGGCTATCACAAGTGTACGGACCGAAACTACAATTGGGTATCGGCATCGAGGAAGGACGCGACCAGACATGGAATGCATGCGTACGTGTACTGGAGATATACCCCGATAGATGTCGTTCCGTCAGGTTTCCTCCGGATGGTGCACGACTGATGTCTGGTTCTCACGACGGCACAATGCGACTATGGAGCGTCTCTACCGGCGCTCTTCTGCAGGTGATGGCGGGCCATAGTGATGAAATCGATTCGATCACGTACTCACTCGATGGGAAGCTGGTCGCCTCTGGCTCGAAGGATAAGACCGTGAGAATATGGGCTGCGTCAACTGGTTTGCAAGTTGGTGTGTATACTGGACACTCCAAGGCAGTCAAGCGCGTCGTATTCTCGGATGATGGTCTACGTGTTGCGTCAAGCGAGCACGCCAGTCGTCGGGTCCACGTTTGGTTGACAAACGCCGCTCACAGGTCTGTAAAGGTGCTTGACACACCCGGACTTGTGCTATCGTTGGCATTCATCAACCAGGATCGGCTGGTTGTCACATCCTGGAGTGGGGGTATAACGGTTTGGGACCTTGGATCAGCGTCCTGCATCGAGCGGCATGACCGTCTCGGGTGGCTCAAAGCTTTTGCCATGGCCCCGGACAAGAAACTTGCTGCGTCTTTGTCCAGCGCTGGAGATATCACAGTTTGGGACGTACAAAAATGGACAAAACGGAGGACGATCAAGCGTAGATCTCGCCTTGCCTTCCCGTCTCTCGATCAACCGAACCATATGCCTTCACTGTCCTTCTCGTCGGACTCGGAATATCTGGCTGTTTCCCGTTTAATATCTGATACCTCCTGCTCGGTGTTTGGCGTTCAAACCGGGAAACAAATTCATGAGTTCCAAGGACATGCAGGATCGATATCGGAAACCCAGTTCTCGCCCGTCGGGTCGCTTCTGGCGTCGGCATCATACGACACGACCATCCGTTTGTGGGACGTGAATGTTGTTGAGTCGCCACGCAAGGACTCTGTCATCACTTCCCTTGCCCTGTCACCAGTCGGAACCCTCGTTGCTACCTGCTCTTCTGATGGGACTATTGATGTTCGGAAGGTAGAGTCAAACAAGCTCTTGTGGAAACTTCGAGATGGAAATTTCAGCGGTGCATCTGGGTCCATGGCAATATCCCCAGACAACAAATTTCTCGCGCTATCCGGCGGGTGGGGTGAAGACACGCGGATCTTCGACTTGCATTCCGGTCAGCTGTACACTAGACCCCAGCACTCCGGAAGGCACGTCAAGTCTATCTCATTTCGGTCCGACAGCAAACAGGTTGTGTTTGGGTGTACTGGGGGCAATGTCGAGCTTTGGGACCTGGGCAGCCGCTCCAATGTGTGGAAATCACAAACCTACGGAAAGGCCTCGATCATCAGCGTCCAAATTTCTCCACGGAACGACCTGGTCGCGTGGATGGTGCAGGAAGGTGTAAGACATAGTCATTGGCGGTCCTTCGGCCTGCTGGAGGCCATTTCAGGTGAAGAGGTCTTTGCTCGCCTTGAAAATCCTGGCAGTGAGGCGACCCAAACAAACCTCGCCTGGGCTGCGGACGGGACGCAGCTGCTGACGAGTACTCTCCATGGCATTGTGCGTGTCTGGGGCGTGGCATCGGTAAGATGGACCAAGAAGGCCCACATACTCTTTGAGTACGATACGTCGCACCGCACGACATTCTGCTCTTTCTTCGACAACCACCGGTCCATCATCACGGACCGTGGCCTCTTCTCCATCCCCCCCGAGCAACGTCCCGCATGCGCCGCAGACGATCAGGTGCCGATCTCTCCGGAAATCGTGTTGAGGTTGAGAGAGGACGGTTGGATCTGGCTTGTTCGAGCAGGGAAAGGCGACCAGCGAGTGTGCTGGCTCCCTCTGGGATACAGACGCCTAAACCCGACGTTCAACGAGAACATCGTTACCTCGCGGGAGAGCGTCAGGTTGGTCACGGTTTCTGGTCGGCTTGTGGTCCTGAACTTTAGGAAATGGTTTGAATACGCAAGGATGCACTTGTAGTTCGTCTACAATGCTATAGCATACTTCGCTTAGATTTCTCCCCTAGTGCTCTTCTTCTGATTTCCCATTCCCATACAGCGTTGTTGCCGCTCTGCTTTCGACTCGTGGTATTTACGCACTTATCCGTCGTGCGACCGTTATTGAAGTACTGTACTATCACTGACAATTTTTCGAGTATTGTACGCGTTATTTCAAATGGGGATACTTAGCAGATCGTCTGTCAGTGTATCTTCGAAAGGAAAACCGGCCAGAGAACGACAGCACCGACGCGCGCAGCGCGCTTATCCGGGGCAAGAACAGCCCGACAGGGCAATCGCGCAAGCTCACAGTTCTGACGGCCTCCCGAAATCCGAATTTCCAACAACTTCAACGCAACGACGAGGCTGGTCTTCAGAGTAGCCACGAGCATGTGAGTGTTTGAAGGTAAATTTGCGCACCCTTGGGTGGATTGTTAGAGTTATGCTGCCAGCAACTAATAGGGCGCGGTTGGAGCTCAGACTTTGGTTGGCTGAGAGCAAGGTTTGGTAATCAAGAATGACAGAGGTGTAATCCAGTGAGGTCCATCCTCACTACTATACTAGGGTTATATACAAGTACACTACTGCTTAGGTGTGTACCTGACGTGCTCGGTGATTAGTTATCAATGTCCTATCGTCCAATCAAATGCGCTCCCTGGATCGGCAACATGGATGCAAGGAGTGCTCCCCATTCTGGCCTTGGGCCTGGGGAGACGCAACGATAAGACGCTACCCACTGACATGCGATCATTAAAGCAAAGCTAATAGCGATGTCCTCGAGACCAGAGTCGATGAGAAGTTGAGAATTTACCGTAAATAACTTGCTTCCTATGCGAAAACGTACACGTGGGACTAGATATGGTAGTTTCTAAATCGTGGAGACATCCCATCCAAGAGATCTCCGCTACTCGGAGTGGCACATACCGCGCCTCTGGCCTTGCTCGAATGGGGCGCAGCCATCTAAGGGTGAACCCTTGAGGATGTAAACGGCGAACAACACAGCCGCTACTTGAAATGGTATCTGGACCGTCATTCATTGAGAAACTTCTTGGCGGTCTTGCCGAGTGCATGCTGATTCTCTTGCACTGTCCACTTAAAGCACATCAGGCTGAGGAGTGGGCACGGATAGCAACAGAAATGAAGGCTCATGTGGTCTTTGAAAGGAGGAACCGGATTGAGAAATGGCGTTGGACTTTCACATATTGCCAATTCCTGATCATCGTGGGCCGTGCATCCACAGGCTCCCGTGTGCAGGGGGAAAACAATGGAGCGTGTCGTGGCTGAGTTAGCGAAGCCATCCTCCTTCTATGGAGGTGACAACCAGCACACACACTTTTACTGGTCAAAGGCAATGGTCAACGCTTACGACACTATGGTAAGGGCACTGTAGGGTGATGATACCAGAATTTTCGAATATCTGATCCTAGCTCTTTGAACAAGGAATTAAATATTGTTTCATGTGATCGACATGTGTTAAACAAAACGGAGGATCTGGAAAGAGGTCTAAATCGGTCAAAATAAGTAACCATGCATAGACCGTTAGAGTATGGTCTAGTCAGAGAGCTATAGATGCTGGCCATCTATGCATCTGGCAATGTTGTCAATGCCATGGACGTAGTGGGCGGAAGTGGTATTTGATAGTTGCATCACCAGGTATAGACACCTGATAGTGTTCCAACTTAAAGTCAAGTGCTAGAAGGGCTAGGAGACCGACTCTTTTTGGGCTCCATTCATCGGTACCGTCCATCTATATCTGAGCTCCGAGTCAGGTTAGGCAGACAAAGCTGTAGCACAATAGAATATTGAGGTTGTGCAAGCGAGCATTCTTTTTTGGGTGGAGTGCGATGTGGAGAGTCAAGTAACAGTAGTTATCCTCGTAGGAGGGGCAGTAGAACATGAATTTCAAGTACCGGGGTTCGGGGCACATGTCCCACGTAACTAACTTACTGTAACCGGACCCGTCGCGTTGACTGTGCCGCTTGGTCGCGGCGGTCAACTTCTCCCGCCACCGTCGTCTTACAGTCACCTATCTTCTTCCACATGCCGCCCGCCGACAAACAGTCAAAGTCCACAGCAAAGAAGGACATACGCTCCTTCTTTGGCGCGTCGGGGAGCCAGGCGCAGGCTGCGAGCTCGCAGCCCCGGACCGCGACGGTACGTTCCACACGTTTCTATCGTCGCGGCGCGCCTTGATCACCTTGGACTCTCTCAAGGCTACTGTATCGGGCTCGAAGCGGAAGTCTGCCATCGAAATTAGTGAGTCGTCTGCTCCTGGTGTATCTATAATCGTATAACCCTGTTACAGGTGACGAAGACGAGTATGTGATAGTACAAGGTCTACGCAGGTTTGCTTGCTAAATTAACCCAGAGCTACACCAATGGCCAAGCCTTCTCGGTGCGTGCTCTGTGTTTTTGCTGCCGCTGGCATCTCACTCGGTCACTCTTTGTTCATAGTATACGCAAGGGGGCTGACATGGAAGAGGCTGCAGAGAAAGCGTGAGTGACTGTGCTCTCTAGCTGGGATTTCGCTTGACATAAATCGTAGCACTGTGCGTTCGCCGAAGCCGCCAGCGTACGATCGTTCGTCGTTTGCTGGGCCTCGTCGCTAACCAACTCATTTTCAGGAGGAGCCACGATGCGATGCGGAAACCAGAGACAGTGGACTTGAAGCGCAAGAAGAGCAGAGTTTTGCTTTCAAGCGATGAGGATGAGGACGATGAAGATGCAGCGCTCCCGCCCAAAAAAAAAGCCGCGGTGTCGAGGACCGCTGCCGCCGCCAAACCCTCCGTCCCGTCTAAGGCCAAGGCGAAGACAACTGAGGCGTCTTCTTCAAAGTCAAAAGCTAAGAAGAAAATAGTCGTCGATGACTACGAGGATGAGGATGACGATGTCGACGAGGACGAGGATAAGGACGGGGATGAGTACATGGATGTCGATGAAGAGGAGACGAAACCGGTGAAGAAGACTGCGCCGTCAAGGACGAAGGCGAAACCTGTTGCGTCACCTAAAAAGACCAAGCCTGCTGCGGCTAAATCCAAGGCTAAGGCTGCAGCGGACGGCGACGCCGATGCACAGGAAGAGAAGCCAAAGCGTAAATTCAAGTAAGAGTTTCTCCTTGACGCTTAACGTCGATAGTAATTATCAATGTGTTACACAGCTGGGCCGCTGCGAAGGCAGCCAAAGCGGCGGGTCCTGTTGCGCCTGGCTCTAAGCAGGTTCCAGAACATGCCGCACCCGATTGCCTCACCGGCCTGACCTTTGTGTTTACGGGAGAGCTGAGTAGCTTTTCGCGTGAGGAAGCCACTGACATCGCGAAACGGTTCGGCGGGTGAGTGTTTTGGACTACCAGAGGTTCGGTATCGAATTACCTTATGTACGTTCATATTCTCTAGGCGTGTAACCGGTCAGCCGTCGTCGAAGACATCCTACGTTGTCCTCGGTGACAATGCTGGGCCCGGTAAGATAGCGGCGATCCAGAAACATCATCTCCGGTCGCTGTCGGAAGATGAGTTTCTTGAACTGATCGCAACGCGCAAGGGCCCGAGTGGGGGCGGACAAGTGGATGCAAAGACCAAGCAGAAGATGGAGAAGGAGATGGAGGCCATTCGGCGCAGCGCAAAGGAGATGGAGAAGCGTGAACAGGCGTCTGCGAAAGGTGCTAACTCAAGCTCGTTGGTATTTTTTCTCTGCTACACCCAAGTGTTTGGCTCACGAGATAATCAGATCAAATAAGGTCGATGTGTCGACACAGCTCTGGACAGACCGCTACGCCCCACAAACTCTCAAGGAGATATGCGGTAATAAAAGTCAGGTCGAGAAGCTTCAGGCCTGGTTGCGTGATTGGTCTGTGGTGCTTTTGCAATGCCAAGATAAACTTACTGAAGCTTATGGCTCAGGGCGACGTGCCTTAAAGACGGGTCCAAGGATTCATGTAAGAGTGACATGAAGACGTTCCGTGGTGTTCTGATTTCTGGTGCTCCCGGTATCGGCAAGACGACCAGCGCCCATCTGTGTGCGAAGCTGGAAGGATTTACTGCCATCGAGTTGAATGCCAGCGATGCGAGAAGCAAGAAGTTGGTAGAGGTTCGCTTCCTACTTCTTTGCATCTGTCACTGCACCCTAACTCATGGGATTTCGTAGAGCAGTACCAACATCAGCAATACTTCGCTGGACGGCTGGATGGTCGGCGGTGAGGTGCGTGTTGCAGTGACAGCTCCTGAAATGCCATTCAAGACGTGTTTTATGCACGCAGGCCACAAATGTAGCCGGGGTTCGAATCACGGATAGATCATGTCTCATCATGGACGAAGTGGACGGGATGTCTGCAGGCGACCGAGGAGGTGTGGGTGCACTAGCGGCGCTAATTAAAAAGACCAAAGTTCATTTAGAATATCCTCCTGTTTTTCTCGGTATCTGGCTCATCGTCCTTTTAGATCCCCATCATTTGTATTGCCAATGACCGATCATTGCCAAAGATGAGACCCCTCCAGGCGTGTACATTCAACCTTGCTTTCAGGAAGTAAGGAAGAATCTGTGCGACCTCGAATCGATTTTGACAACTTTTTCAGGCCTGATGCTGCTGCCATTCGTTCCCGGGTCATGACTGTAGCATTCAAGTACGGCACTGTGCTTTAGCCGCTGCTCCAGTTAAACTTGACCATTTCACATTACAGGGAAAAGATGAAGATACCTGCGAATGTCATCGATGAGCTTGTCGTTGGAGTGCAGTCGGACATCCGGCAAGTCCTCAATATGCTGTCTACATGGAAGCTGTCAAGCACATCTATGGACTTTGACGAGGGTAAACAACTGTGCGTCTCATTCGCTGGTCCAAGTCATGTAGGGGTTCTGATCGTGTTGCTCAGCGCCAAGATGAACGAGAAGTACGCAGTCATGACGCCGTTTAACATCACACAGAAGATTCTGGGCCCGTACATGTTCTCGTCTACTGCTCGCGAAACGCTTGGAGAGAAAATGGAGCTGTACTTCCAGGACTATTCCATCGTTCCACTCTTCATCCAGGTACGGAAGTGTGTGTCCCAAGTTCTATGGGTTGCTCATGTGGTCTGCGCGACTTTGTATAGGAAAACTACCTAAAGATGCAGCCCGCTAGGGTTAAGGATCTAGAAGGGCCAAAGAAGATCATGAAACAATTAGAACTGATGGACCAGGCTGCGTCGTCAATATCGGATGCGGATCTCGTCGATTCGTTGATCCATGGGTAAGTGACCTTCGTCCACGGCGGGTTGGTGGACTGACAGCCCTATCTTGGCAGCCCCGAGCAACACTGGACTCTCATGCCGACGCACGCAGTTCTCTCGACCGTGCGCCCGGCATACAACATGTACGGAAGCGGCGCAGGCTATGGGGGCCCGAATGCCATGAGCTTCCCTCAGTGCGTTCATTTTATCACGAACGTGTTTTTAGATTTTATTCATTTTCGCTTCCAGATGGCTGGGGCAGAATTCGAAGCAGAACAAGCTGGGGAGGCAGTTGGGCGACGTGCAGATACGCATGCGGCTGAAGGTCTCGGGCGACAGGGCTGAGATCCGGCAGTCGTACATCCCGGCGCTATTCCCACACATCGTCGAGCCGCTCATCGACGACGGTCCTGTAAGTCATGCTTCCCGCCCAACATCTTTTCGATTCTCAGGGCTGAGTGCGATCTGATCTGCAGGGTTCCGTGGACACGGTGATCGAGCGGATGGACGAGTACTACATCTCGCGCGATGACTGGGACGCGATCGTCGAGCTCGGCGTGGACGGACACAAGGACAGCGATGTCCTCAAGAAGATTTCGACCGCGACAAAGTCGGCATTGACTAGGAAGTGAGCGGCTGGTTGCACTGTCGTTTTCCGGGAGGCTAAAGGGGCGATTTTTTTTCAGGTACAACGCGCAGGAGCACCCGGTTGCTTTCCATAGAGCCCAGGATCTGGGCAAGATCCCGAAGAAGCTGGCGGGGGGCCCCGCGCCGGATCTCGAGGAAGCGTTCGAGGTGCGTCTCCCTTGGGCCCTTTTTTTTTTTTTTTTCTGTGTGGCCTCTCATATGGGGAGGGCTGCATGCAGGTCGAGGAAGAGCTGGGCGACGATGCGGACGAGAAGAAGGCGGCTGAGAGCGGGGTTGAAGGCGATAAGCTGATCAAGGAGGCTGGGAAGAAGGTGGGCGGGCCCAAGGCGAAGGGGTCTGCCCCAAAGGCGGCCCGAGCCTCGTCCAGCAAGGCGAGGAGATGAAGTACAGGACGGATCTTGAATATAAACTTTCACCGCGTAAAAGTAGCAGATTTCTATTCTTAAAGGCCGTATAAA